>PVKV010006912.1:0-100536 GCA_004027835.1 Alouatta palliata | reverse complement strand
CATTCAGAAAATGCTGAGAGGGGCCAGGTGTAAAGTCTGGAATGCGGTCCAAAAATGAATCAGCTTTTCCTCTTCCCTCTAACGCCTTTGTTTTGACTTTCTCTGCAGCCGGCCGCGGTCCCTGCGTGTCCCCAGTATGTCTCTTGTGGACAGGAGCTTGCATTCTCAGATCTGGCTGATGGGTGCCTGGGGAAGGTGGGTGCAGGGACCTGGAGGCCAGTTTTTCCCACCCTCCTGCTGGGAGGATGGGACCTGCCCACCTGTCCCCGTCCCCAGCTTCCCTCTGACAGGAGTTCTGCGTGAAGGACTCCCTCTGAAGCAGGGAGGACTCTGCTGGGTGTGCAGAGAAGCTTTTCCACTCCCCTGGGGTTGGAGGCTGTGCCAGGAGGTGGTGCGCTCCCGTCCCTGGAGGTGGGGAAGCAGAGACCCGGGGGCCTCCCTGCAATCTGGAGGATCTCCATCCTCGTGGGAGAGTTTGGGCCTTTGGGATCTTTTCTAAACCTGGGTTTGTATCTTTCTATGATTTCCTCCCAGAGCCCAGGTCTCTAACTGGGAAGAAGGCAGTTTTGCGGGGAAGCGTTGACTTTTCCAGGAAGAACTGACATTCTGGGGCGTTACTGAGGGAGTGTGGAGAGTCAGGCAGAGCAACTGCCACGTGCCCACTGGCCGGCCAAGCCGGGGGTCTGGATGGGTCACACCTCCCCCCACCTCTGCCCAAACCTGGATGGCAGGGCCTTCTGGAGCCACAGTTCTCAACCTGCCTGATAAAAGACCCCTTTTTGTTATTTCCCATCCATCACGATTGACACCTTGATGTATAGAAACTCCCGCATGAGATGCCAGGGCACTGAGGGGCCGGAGCAGAGTCTGCACGCTGCCTCTTGCTTTCTGAGCTGACCCTGCTGTGGGCCTGTGCCATGGGGGACCAGCCAGTCCCCAGGCTGCCTCTCAGCGCAGTTCCTCAGCAGCCCTAAAGGAAGCAGAGGGTCCGGGCTCCATGCACGTTGCCCTTTGTGGGTCCTGAGCTCACTGGCACATCGAGCGCTCTGAGGAGTCCTGTGGGAAAGAAACGTGCTCACTGTTTCCCAAGCCTGTTTGACCTTGCAGTGCTTTCAGCAGCCTCCCACTGAGCTCTGCCCCAGCGTCTGCTGCGAGAGACCATTCTCTGGTTGGTGAGGATGTGGAGAAATGAGAACCTTTGTGGTTCCATTGCTGTGGGAAGGTAAAGTGGTGCAGCCGCCATGGGAAACAGTGTGGTGTTTCCTGAAGGAGTTAAACATACAATTTCCATCTAATACCATCTGGGTGTGGTGGCTCATGCCTGTAATCTCAGAAATTTGGGAAGCCGAGGTGGGCAGATCACTTGAGGCCAGGAGTTCAAGACCAGCCTGGCCAACATGGCAAAACCCTGTCTCTACTAAAAATACAAAAATTAGCCTGGCATGGTGGTGTGTGCCTATAATCCCAGCTACTCGGGAGGCTGAGGCAGGAGAATCACTCGAACCTGGGAGACAGAGGTTGTAGTGAGCTGAAATTGTGCCACTACACTCCAACCTGGGCGACAGAGTGAGTAGGACTTGGTCGCAAAAAAAAAAAAAAAAGGAATTGACCCATCTGATCTAGCAGTCCCACTTCTGAGTGTAGACCCAAAAGAATTGAAAGCAGGGCCTCAAACAGATATGTGCACACCCATGTTCACAACAGCGTTACTCACAATAGCCAAAGGTGAAGCAACGGAAGTACCCATGACAGATGAACGTGATGTGTCCCTACAATGGAATATGATTGGCCCTAAAAAGGAAGGTGTTCTGAGCTGCGTGGCAACAGGGATGACCCTGGAGGACAGGGTGCCAGTGAACAAGTGGCCACTAAAGGACAGATACTGCATGATTCCACGCCTACGAGGTCCCTGGAGTGTCACATTCACGGAGACAGAAAGTAGAATGGGGGTTCCACGTGCTGGGGGAGGGGCAATGGGGGTGCGTGTTTCATGGGGCAGGGTTTCAGTTGGGGAGGATGAGAAAGTGTACTTCATGCCACTGAAGCGGGCACTTAAAACGGTAAGGTGGGACATGCGTGTTATGTGTCCTTCACCACAATATCAGGGACGGGGGACACTCCTCTAGGGGCTGCAGGGCTGTAGGCTGGGGTGGTCCTCCTCCCTCCTGCCCCTCTGCTCCGCGGCCCCCGTCTCCAGGTGGGTCTGGTCGTGGTTGAGGAAACTGGCTCATTTCCAGAGCACAATTTCCGGATGAGCCCTGGGGTCCTTTATGAATCTGGTTTGGGTGCTGAGCCTCGCTTACTGCAGGGGGTTCCCGGTTTTGTGGCAGATGCCAGTGCCGGAGGCAGCTCCCTGCAGAGGAGCCCTGGCCTCTGTGATGCAGTCACAGAGCCGCGTGCCACCCCATTGAAGGGATGGAAGCCCCACTCGGGGAGGGCACTGAGAGCCGCCGTGGGCTCCAGGTGCCTGTTCCTGGGGCCCTGGGAGCCCTGTAGTGTTTGAGCTCGTTAGGCCCCTCCTGGGTTTGCACTGGGAGGGCCTCCTCAGCCAGGTGGCCTGGGGTGGGCGGGCAGGGGCTTGGCCGCAGGCAGTTGGGGTGGGGGTCCCCAGGCGGGGCTGCTCTACTTGGCCTTACTCAGAGGGTCCTTCCTGTGCCCCCTGAGGATATGTGAGGTTGAGGGGGACCTCTGTGTGGCAGAGGCTCTGTCCTAACTCCACCTCTCCCTGGCTCCTCCTGTAGGGACACATCCTGTTGGAGGAACAGTGTCACCCTTTCACTGAGACAGAGGGGCCTGCAGAGGGGCACGGGCTGGGCAGCTGCCTGCAGAGCAGGTGG
Source organism: Alouatta palliata (assembly GCA_004027835.1). Lineage (NCBI taxonomy): Eukaryota > Metazoa > Chordata > Mammalia > Primates > Atelidae > Alouatta > Alouatta palliata. The sequence goes on along the minus strand of PVKV010006912.1, from coordinate 97,699 downwards.
GACTGGGGCCTGTGTCCACCCTCAGGAAAAACCCTCTGGGCACCACCCAGGCACCCTACCATGACCAGGGTGGGGCCTGGGACAGTGGCCTCAGGAGCAGAAACCACCTCCCCTCGCCTCACCAAGGCCTCCTGGCTCCAGGCCTTCCTGTGGTGTCACACTATAGGGTCCTTCCAGCGGCAGCCCTGCTTACGAGCCATGGCCTCCCCTGCTCCCTGGCCTCCCTGCCTCCTTAAGCCTCAGTCGCTGCCTCTCTCTGTGATGTCATTCCCCCCATGTTGTTTCCCTGACTGTGGATGAGGCCAGCAGCTCTTGAAGCAGGTTTGAGAAATAAGTGGCATCAATGCCTGTGAAGTGGCCCTGTGGCGGGTAGCTATTCATAGAAACAGAAGTTTGGCAGCAAAACCCATCCACGCAGATCTAGATGCAAAGCAGATCTAGATGCAAAGGAGTATTTGACCGGCTTGGTAATCAGGCTAGTTTAGCCAAATGTCCTGGGACGTGGGTGTCCAGGCGGCATCACCCTTCACAGCTGGGGTGCCAGCTGTCCTCTGCAAGGGTCGACGTGCACCTCGGAATGTCTCAGGCCGTGCTCTGTAGGGACTGGCTCCTGAGACCACGCATGAACCAGAGGAGTAAGTCAGCAGTGGCCCTGAGGCTGACCTTGTCCCAACCAGAAAATAGGCTGGGTCGTTAATTAGTCATTTAATTCAATGAGTATTCATTAAGGTGTCCTCTTCCTCTGGGACCCAGAAGCCTTGTCTTTGAGGGACTCTCAGTCTAGACCCACGTCTCAGTCTAGACGATGGCCACAGAGCAAGAGAAGCCGCTTGTGGGTCGAGTGGGGTGTGAGGGGCAAGCGGCAGTAAAAGGGTAGAAGGAGGGGGCAGGGACCCCCTTGTTCCCCCAGGACCCAGGCCTCAAACTGCTACTGTTGGTCACAGGCCGCCTTTGTCCTACGTGAGGATTTCCAAGTTTGAAATTTGAGGCAATCAAAGTCTGGCGCTGGCACCGAGCGGCACAGTCCCCTTGGAGGGGCCGGGCTGGTCTCCAGTTTGCTCCAGGCCCACCTAGTCCAGCCACTCCGGCCCCAGGAGGCAGTTGAGTTGCCACCCCAGCACATGCCAATTTAAACTCTTCAAAAGGGCTGAAGTGCCTAAGGCTGGGGCTTAGAAATAGCATCCCAACAGGAACCTGTGAGGCCGGTGTGGGCAGCCTGAGCGCAGGTGGCTGCACGGACCCCTGTTCCCTGGACTGGAGCTGCAGGTGACTTTTCCCAGGTTTCAAGTTTCAGTGCGGAGTTGCCACAACTGGAGTAATTGGGAGAGAGAAAACAATTAAAGACGGGGTCCCAAAGCCAAGCTCCCCAGATTATTGTGGGCAGCAGTGGTCTTAAGGAAATAAGCCACCAGCCTCTCGGGCCTTGCTGGGACGTGAGGGTCCGAAGATGAAGATGTGCCATCCCCCACCTTGTTAGAGGCACCACCCTGCCTCTGGTGGCCACGTGGCCGGCCTGGACTGTCCGCATGCTGTCCTGCAGAGGTGGCCGGGCCTTGGGCCAGCACTGGCGTCGCTGCCCCAGCAAGCAGAAAGCCGCCAGGTGCTTGGCGGAGGCTGCTTGTGGTTGAATTATTTAGCATCCTAATGCGTCCACTTTCACATCCTCCGCTGATCCCGAAGACCTCGGGCGGGCGCGGGTGAAGCTGTGATGAGTATTAATGAGGCAGCGTCTGCGAGGTGCGTCTGCTTCATGCGCCTTCCTGCTGGGGTGGGGGCACCTCCTCGATGGTGGCCATCCCAATTTGGGGCCACCAGGGCCCCGGGAATGTTTTTGCAGTGTGGGGAGGTTCCTGGGGGGCTGTGGGGTGGTTACACTGTCAGGAGAAACTGCAAGGAGGGGATTTCCAGCACCTGGACAGTGTGGGCGGCCGCGGCTGGTGCAGAGCGAGTTGAAGGGCCGGCTCTGGAGTCCCCTCACCTTCAGCTTCCTCTTGCCAGTGAACTTGGGAGCAGGCATCAGGGACACCATGCAGCTTGTCTCTTGGGAAACGTGGCTCAGCCGGGGCCTGCTGGCGAAGTGGATGGACTGAGCTTTTGGAGGGTTTTTGTAGGAGCTTAAGGGTGACATATGTGACTGTGTTTTAAAGGCCTCTCCTGCTGAGGCACAAATTGTAGAGGGGCCCGATGTAGCTGCCAGAGCCGCTGGGAGGCTGGCATCATGGCCCAGGGGAAAGCTGCTGCTGGCCTGGACCAGGTGGCTGTGGTGACAGCAGGAGCATTTTGGGCTTACTTGCAGCTGACTTGCAGCAGGTGAATGGCACTGAGTAGGGGAGGGAAAGGGGGGCATTACGGGTGATTTGGGAGAATTTGGGGAAGTGTAGAAGCCTCTGGGGGTGGAGGTGGGGGCTGGGGCTGCCTTCCTCCAGGTTCTGCTCATTGTATATCTGCTGCCAGAGAAGTCATGCTGAAGCTGGATGTGGTAATGCCACCCTCACTCAAGAATGTTCAGTGGCTCCCCATTGCCTGCAGGTCCCAGTGCACACCCTTGAGGGTGGCAGTCGGGGTCTCCCCAACAGACCCCTCTGGGCCTGGGGCCACCCCTCACCTCTACCTGTGCATGAGCAGGAACAAACAGAACATATGAACTTCATTTTCCAGGTTCCATGAAACATTTTTAAAAACCTTTTCCCTTTCCCCCCGCCCTGCCATGAGACGTGAAAGCGTCTTGTGTATTAGTGCAGTCACCATACTGCCTCGTCCACAGGCTTCCCTCACCTCCCACCAAAGACCCTTAACCTTGGAGAGCAGCCCCTTTTGAATGGTTCAAGTCGTTTTCAGATGAGTTATTTCAGTCTGTCTTTCCTCTCACCAGCCAGCTCATTCATGCACACACCTGTGAGTCATTCATTCTACATTCCATGAGCACCTGCTGTATACCCAGCCATGAGCCAGACCCTGGGGACTAGTGGAACTAGGAAATGATCCCAACTTCAAGGACTCATCAGTCAGAGCCAGGTCTAGCCAATCCCCACCCATGCCTTGCCCTAGGCCTCGCAGACCTGGGGGCACCGTAGGTGCGCATGGAAGAAACTCAGTACACGGGAGGTGCTAGGTCACTCCTGGGCCCCCGGCACGGCTTTGTCAAGGTCCCCAGCCTCTGCATGTGGGAATCCTGGAATCCCAGAATGCCTGAGCTGCCCAGGGGGCCTTGGAACCTGGGGGTGCACTCTCCCTTTAGGTGGGGGGCTAGCACGTGATTAGGGTCCCACTTCTAGAGGCTTTGGGTGCCATGTGAGAGGTCAGGTCAGTCCATCCCATGTCTTTCCAGCTCTCCTGGTTCTGTGGGGGACAGTAGCTCAGTTTGGTGCTGGTCCAGTGTCCAGGCCTCTTTCAGGGATCAGCTTGGGGTGAGACAGCAAGAGTCTGGAGCCAGAATGGGATGACATTGTTTTGTGCTCCTGGTAGTATTTTGAGCGTTCTTTTCTATTTTGGGTAATGATAGTATTTTAAAGTGTGAATATAAATAAATGTGAATTTTCTTTTCAAAATACATTTAAGTAAAGGAGTGAGCCAATTTAAAGGAAAGCACTAAGTAGCTTTTAGGGATATGGCACAAAACTGGAGACAGGGGCTGGAATGAATCAAGTCGGGGAAATTTGGAGCTGCCAGACCCAAGGCTTCTGGACCGGCTGTGGAGGTGCCCCCATTCTGGAGAGCAGGTCCCTCCCAGTGGTTTCAAGGGAAGCATTCTGAAAAAATGGTGTGAATGGAGAGAAAGCTTGGTACTTCCACACAGTGGAATACTACCCAGCCCTGAAAGGGAACAACTTACTGGTGCACACTACATCGTGTATGAACCTCAAAAACACATTACCAAGTGGAGGAAACCCCGCCACCAGACTGTGTCATATGGAAGTCCCGAAAAGGCAACCCCATAGAGTTAGAAGTGGATTAGTGATTGCTGAGGGCTGAGGATGGGTAAGGGAATGTGCCAGATGTAAATGCTTAAGGGATCTTATTGGGAGAAGAAAACGTTGTAAATCTGACATATGGTGATGATTTCACCATTCAGTAAAAGTTACAAAAGTCATTGAATTGTAAAACAAAAGAAGCGAAAAAGCCTGAGTCAGGTTCACTCTGTCAGTTGGATTTTTTTAAAAGCACTAAGAATAAAATCAAAATCATCTTTTTTTTTTTTTTTGTCATCTGTAATGGGGGAGAATGTCCTTCAGGGCTCTTCTCCGTGGCAAATCCTTTATCACCACCATTGGGTTCCTGTCATCAGCTAAGTTTTGCAGTGTGTTCACCTTGCCTACGTCATGGTATGATGTGAAGTAAGTGTGACCTAAACTCATTGGGAGAAAGGGTCCATAAATCTGGGAGTGGGCAGGGGTAAGCGAAGTTAAATGTGTGTGTTGCATGTCCTAATGAATAGAATAGCATTTCGATTCTCCACGGGAAAGAGAGTGTATCGGATGTTCTATCCATCTGTCTGTCTGGACCCACTGTCCACTGCTCTCCGTGCTCCGTGCGCTGGAGGGATGCCCTTTCCCACTGGCTCCCAAACTCTCCAGATGGGTTCACTGATGGGAGATCAGTGGGCAGGATGGAAAGAGGCTGGGGTATTCATTTCTCTAGCCCCTCCTGCGGTCACTCTGTCCCCAGCCACAGCTCCCCATTGCAATCCCTTTGGGTTTTGGCGACTGCTCACTCTCGTCCCTTAGGTCCAGGGGGTTGACAGCTCGCCACTCTGGCAGTCCTGGTTGTATCCCTGGGTGGCTCCCGGCCCTCACCCGCCCTCTGTAAGTCGTCACTTCACATGGCTGTCTCCAATGACCCCTTCCGAGGGCCCTCTGTCCCCTGCTGGGTAACGTGTCCTAAACATATTTGACCACATGTTCCTCTGAGAGCTCACATGGGGCTGCTGGTGTGGGGATGCTGCTTGGGAAATGCTGTTCTGCAGCTGCACTGTTGCACGGGTGCTGTTGTTATATATGCAGCCTCCTACCGTGGAGCAACTGATCACTGCCAATCTTTGCATCTTTGTGCAGTGACTATGTCCTTTGGGTGGATTCCTAGAATGGCCAAAGGATATGCCCACTTAAAGGTATTTCCGGTAGGTATTGGAGAGAGCTCTGGAGGGCCTGTCCAGCCCCAGGGAGTGGCTCTGCTGGTTTGAGGGCACCGTCCCCTGCACGCGGTGTCTGGATGTTTAGGAATCACTAAGAAAGCAGAATTTGGCTGTGAGGGCTGAGACAGAGATTTGGCTTGGAGGCCCTGGGCCTGGTCTGCTCTGGGGCTTGGAGGATGCTTGTTCTGTGAGCTCCACAGCAGGTCCTGCCTCAAGGGCCCTGGCCCTTCTCAACAGGAGACGTTTGAGAAGCGGGCTCTCTTCTCAGCTCAGCTGCTCCCCACCTGTGTGGCATCGGCCGCCGTGGAGGGGCTCTGTGTTCGGTGGGAATTGCTGATCATGCCAGCCCCTCTGCCCAGCCCATGTCGGGGGTGGAATGCAGCAGCCATGTCGGCCTTCTTCAGGCCCCATTGACACATCAATGTGTCATCCGTGCTGAGAAGGTTTGGTAATATCCTGGTGTTTTATTATCTGTGCGACTTTGCCTCCCTCAGCCCCGGCACCAAAGAGGCATTTATCAAGTCCCTCAAATGTGCAGAGCGCTGTGTCTGGCTAATTACAATTGTGAAGCTGTTCAGGCTTAACATGGATTTTAGATGAAACTCTTGCAGTTCCTGTTCTTTGCTTTTCTGAGAAAGCCTGAGGCTGCCCTTCATGATGTCTGACATGGCCAGAGCCTGCAGGTGGGCGCTGAGGCTTGTGCTCCTGGAGCTGGTATCTTGGTGGTCATGGGCTGATGATCCATGCTAATTTAGTTGGCATGTCTTGATTTCATCAGGCAGCCGTGTGGATTTCTCTGTCCTCCAGGAACAGAGCCTTGGCCACTGGTTCATTTGGAAACCTTTTCCCTCCCCCAGGTTGAGGCTTGGTTTTATTTTCCTCCACACTCCTGTCTTGGGTGCCACGGGAGCCTGGCACAGGGGAGGGGTTGGCGGTGAAGAGTCACCTTCTCTTCTTTGCCAGATGGTGCACAAGTAGCCGCATCCCCACCATCTGCCTCTCGCCTCTGCAGCCTTTGCATTCAGTAGGTGCTTACTCATCCTGCCAGTCCTGAACCACGACCGAGGGCCTAGTCTAGGCCAGGCACAGGGCTCAGGATTCCACTTACGGGTGTTACGGGTGCAGTAAGATTCCATTTGTCCGTTCACTCTCGTGCCTGTTCATTCGGCCAGCGCTCAGCAGAGCCCGGCGTCGGTCCTAGCACTCAGCTGCAAACACCAGGACCTGCTCTTGCTGTTTACACTGTAAGAGAAGTTCCAGGATGCCAGGCGCCACACACCATCTGGAAGGTCAGAGAACCAGCTGCACGGTCAGGCACGGCGCCCAGCTGGGACCTCAGCACTGCTCCCTGGAGACTGTTCTCCACTGGACACCAGCTTGTGTGCCACAGTGGCCCCTGGATGGCGACATGGCCCTGCTCTTGCTAGGGTGGGATCCTGGAGGTGCCCCCTCCTCACATTGCCTTTGCCCTGTTCTTGCCAGTGTGGATTCCTGGAGGTGCCCCTTCCTCACCTCACAGGCTTCTGCTGAGATTGCTACCCTGGTTGACCCGCCTGCCTGTGAGAGGCCCCAGGCTGCACCCATGTCTAATGGAGGCTGTGAAAGGGAGTTTCTTGTTTGTTTCTTGGGGGAAGGAGGGCTAAAAGGAGGGAGGTGTCCCAGACTCAAGGCAGGTGGCCATGGCCAGAGTCCTGGCTCGAGCTTGCTGTGGCCCTGCCGTGTGCCTGCCTGTGCTGCCTCCAGGACGGGGATGAGGAGTGGCCCTGGGCAGCTCCCGGACAAGGGTGTCATGAGCAGCAGATGCGGTGTTCTGGGTCCTGTGCAGAAGGCCCATGTCGATGACTCAGACAGCATCAATCTCACCTGGCCAGAACAGGGGGCTCGCAAAGGCTCAGAAGCCCTTGTAGTGAGACTGGAAGGATCAGAGAGGGGTTTGTCAGGTTAAGGATTTGGGACTTCTTGTGGGAAGGGGAGAATGACACTGGAGCAGAGAGACCAACATAGCAAAGGCCAGGAGGGGCTGGGCTGTGTGGACAGAGCACAGTGGACAGGGAAGGAGGAGCCAGGAGGCGGGGAGGGACCAGGAAGAGCCCGGGGGAGAGCAATGGATCCAGGTTGGGGTTGGGAGAGGGCCCTAAGTTGGACTTTTGGGGAGTAGAATCAATGAGGCTCAGTGGCTGATTGGCTTTGGGTGTGAGCCCAGGATGGTGTCTGGCCCCTGGTTTTGGTGCCAGGCAGGTGGGCTGGTGACGGCTGTTCCTGGGGCAGCCCAGGCACTCGTTTCCTTTCCCTCCAGCCAACTGCAGCATCTTTCTACCTTGATGTTCCCAATCCCACCCCTGGGACCCACTCACACCAGCCCATTCACGCGGTGGTAATTGCAGTCTGGTAATTACTAAATGTGCTGATTGGATTTCAGCAGGTTTAATATGGTCTTTCATGGCTAAAAACATGGCTCAAAGTGAAGGACATAGAGTTGAAAGGCGCCCTGGATAAAATTCTGCCTTCTGGTTCCTGTTGATGAAGAACACGGGTGACAAGGTGATTCCATAATTCACAGAGAAGCTCAAGGAGTCCAGGGCAGCCAAAATGGTCCTGAGAAAAAAGAAGAAAGTAGGGGATCCCAATCTCCCAATGTCCAAGTTACTACAAACCAACAGTCATCAGGCTACATGGTACTGACACAGGAAAGACATCTAGATGGATGGAGTAGAACTGGGAATCCAGAAACCAACCCATACACAGGGGGCCAAGATGGCTCAGTGGGGGAAAGAGCAGCCTCTTCAACAAATGGTGCGGGCACAGTTGGATATCCACCTGCAAAAGAATGAATCTGGACTCTCGCTTCAGACCATAAACAATTAACTCAAATGTAACTAAATGTCAGAACTAAAAATGATAAAACACAAGAAAACTTTGGAATAAAATCTTCATGACCTTGGGTTTGGCACAGGATTCTTAGACATGACATGGAAAGCATGAACAACAAAAAAAGTGAATAAATTGGACTCCATCAAAGTTAAAAACTTTTATGCCTCAAAGAACACTGTCAAGAAAGTGAAAAGACAACCACAGAAAGGAAGAAAATATTTGCAAATCATATATTTGATAAGGGACTTGGACCTAGAATGTATAAGGAACTGTTGTAACTCAGTAACAAAAAGACAACCCAACTGAGGAGCAGTCAAAGCAGTGACAAAAATCACCTGATTTAAAAATCAGCCAAGGACTGGAATAGACATGTGTCCAGACCAGATACACCAGTGACCAGTACGCATGTGAGAAGATGCTTGCCGCCATTAGGCACCAAGGAAATGCAAATCAAAACCACGAGGAGCTGCCGGCCAACACCACCAGGATGGCTCCACTCAAAAAATCAGACAGTGACAAGTGTTGATGAGGACGTGGAGAAACTGGGGCCCTCATGCATTGCGGTGAGAATGTGACATGCTGAAGCTGCTTTGGAAGGCAGTCCGGCAGCAGACATGCGTTACCCTGTGACCCGGCAATTCCTCCGGGGCCTCTACCCAAGAGAGATGAAAACCTGCAGAATTCATCCATAAATGTTTGTAACAGTATTCTTCATAAAAACCAGAAACTGGAACCAACACAAACGTCTGTCAGCTGATGAATGAACACACTGTGGTTTCCCCACACAGTGGAGTGTTATCCAGCCACGTAAAGAATGAAGTCCTGATACATGGGTGAGCCCTCACAACATGCTAGACACAAGAAGCCATTCACAAAAGTCCACATAGTATATGATTCTATTTATGTGAAATGTCCAGAGTTTGAGAAAAGTGTAGAGACAGAAAGCAGATTAGTGAGTGGTTGCAGGGGCTGGGGCGGAGGAGGCAGAAGCAATAGAGAGCTGATAGCACAACACCCTTGGTGGGAAGGTACGATTAGCTCCACTTTACAGGTGAGAAAACTGAGGCTCAGAAAGGTTAAGAAACCTGCCCCTTAGAGGCACAGCACACATGGGGCGGAGGCAGCGTTTCAGACTCTGGACTTGCCGACTCCAGAGCTGCTGAGCCACTGGCAGGGCATCTCACAGAGGCTGAGCACCCACACGCACCCGAGCCCATAGGTGCTCAGAAACGCAGGGCTGTGGGAGTCGCAGGTCCTTTGGCCACAGAGTGAAGGGTTTTGGGGACATGAAACCAGAGTGGAGGGACTGTGCCTGCCATGGAAGGTGTGGCATTTGCTATGGGTTTTTAAGGATTTCATCCACTGGGATGGGGGCAGGGAGAGAGGGCATTCCAGGAGTAGGGAAGTTCCAGAGCAAAGGCTTGGAGGCTGGGCACCTGGATTTGGGATCAGTGTGGCTGCTGAGCAGAGATGGGGTGGTGCCAGTTCGTGGGACCCAGCCTGGCCTTCAAGGATGGGCTGAGGTGATCAGACTTTCTTTCGGGACCGTGGAGAGGCAAGGATCATGACTCATCTGCCAGCCTTGTGGGCTCCTGCTGAGGAAGGGGTGTCCAGAGAGGTGGCTGAAGTTGCTGCTCCCCAAAGGGGATTGGGGGGTGGATCTCTAAAGGGCCCAGACCCTGAGTTGGGGTCTTTGTTTCTAAGGCTGACCTGTGGGGGCCCAGAAAGCAGAGACCCCAGGCAGGGATATTTCCTCCCTTCCTTCCTAATTCAGTAAATGTCATGGGTATGTTATTAGAAGTCCTGGGTTCAGGAGCAACCGGATGAAGAGCTCAGTGCCAAGAAGGCCTTTCGTGGGCACTGCTGTCGAGGAGGTAGTGAGACCCCCGTCATCATGAGCATGAAAGCAGAGGCTGGATCCTCATTTCTCCAGGCTGTGCTTACACTGTTCTCCTGCCCTCTGTCTTGTCCACACAGACTTCGAGCTCCGTGAGGGTGGAAATCACTCAGTCTTCCAACACACCTTTCTGCACACCTACTGTGTGCTAGGCAGTGCTAGCCAGAGGACGCACCAGGGAACAGCATATAGGATCTTTACCGTCTAGCAGGCTCTTGTCTCTTTCGAGTGATAGTGTGTGCTGATCTTTCCAGAGGGAGGTATCTGGGGTCTGTGCTGCTGGGTTTATAGAGTCACAGCCTCTTCCTCTCCCACTCGGCCTCCAGGAGTCATTGACTGGCCATGGTCCTTTCAGTCCACAGCGGTCCGTGCCCTCCATGTGGACAGTGTCTGTTTACACGGCCTCAGGGCCTGCCTCCTTCCCCTTCTCCCCTAGGAATGTCCCCATTGGGGTGGGCACAGGAAGAAACACAGTTGACTCCTGAGGCTGCCTGAAGCTCACTCAGCTCCATGGAGATCAGCCCCCGAGACGCTCTCCTTCTTAGGAAAACTCAGAGCGGAGGAGCCCCAGCTGTTAATGGACTCCAGCGGCTGTGGCAGGTGTCTGCCTGCAGTTTCCAGGGGCCTGGATTTATCTGTGTAGATTGGGATAATCTAGAGTAGTTGCTGGAGCTCATGGGGTTAAGCTGCCTGAGCACTGCATGCCATTATCCTAGGGGAGGGGTGGGTGGTCTGGCAGCTGGTGCCTCTGCAGTGGAGGTGGCAGTGAGGGCTTGGAGATTGGGGTCCCCTTCCCTGGGCAGTCTAGGGAGGTGCAACCCCTGCCAGCTGCATGAAACATCCTCCTGCAATGAGTGGGACTAGATGAGAGGCAGAACCGGAGCCCTGGGAGGGCACCTGGGAGGATAAGGGCAGGACCTACCCTGTGCTGGGCACTTGGTCTTCATTCTACCTCACTGGGTCTCCCCAGCCTGGGGGTACCACAACCAAGCCACATAGCCCAAGCCACATAAGCGGCATTCGATGGAGCCGGGATTCAAATCTGGTGCGTTTGTGTCCAAGGTTCATTCACCAGACTAGGCTGCCTCCCTACTAACTCCCTGGGCTGAGGACCGGGACTCGGAGGCTCAGAGGAGTAAAGTGACCTGCTCAAGGTCACACAGCAAGCTGGTGACGTTGCTGGGCTGAGACTCCTGAGCCTCCCACTACAGGAAAATAAGCGATGTGTGGGTAATGCCCCCGCTGCATAGCAATGGAAAAGGTTGGAGGAAGGAGGAGCTGGAGCCGCAGGATATAAGGGACTCAGCTCCTGTGCTGGACCTTCAGGCTGCTGTGGTGCTCTTGGAAAGTGGGAAAGAATTCCCGAGGGAGCATGCACAGCAGCATCCAGAACTGGCCCGTCCTCCCCGGGATGCAGTGGATTATTCATACTGAGGCTCTCAGGAGGAAGGAGCTGCGGACTTGGACTTGGAGAGCCCCCGGCATAGGCAGCTGGTATTAGAAATCCAAAGAGAAGACCAACTGGAGACCTTCGATGTGGTTCCTGAGAGGGCATGGAGGCAGGGGTGTGCCCCAGGGAGAGCCCAGCCCCAGGCACATGGGAGGGCAGGGAGGGCATGTGGGGGCTGGGCTGTGAGAGCCGATGCCTCCCTGGAATTGCCCAGGCTGAACTAGTCTGGAAAGAGGCCCCAGCACAGCCTGTGCAAGGAAGCTGGTGTGCACGAAGGCCTTGGGGAATTATTCTGCAGCTGTGCAGCAAATACTGGCTGTCCATTTTGCTGGGCCCAGGGAAAGGAATACATAGAATTACAGGACAGGCACATTTAATCTATGCTAATTTACCTATTGGAGAGAAGGAGACAGAGATGGAGATGGAGTGAGCAAGTGCAACTGGACTGGCGGACGCCATTTGCCTCCATCTCTCTTTGTGCCTGAGTTGGGAACAGGAGGGTTTAGTTTCTTGGGGCCTCGTGGGCTGCATGCATCTCACCTGCTGAGTCTGAGTCCAGTGTCTGCCCACATGTGTTCCCGCCCCTGAATATAAGCTGGCTGCCTTCCCTGGGCTCAGCCAAAGACATGACAGCTGTCCCTCTGATGACAAATGGCACCGCAGCCCAGGTAGCCAGGGCACTTGGTGCTCTGAGTCGCTCACTCTGAGCTCGGAAGCTGCTGCTGGTTCACACACTGCTTCCTCGGGGCGTTGGTCTGGGCATGACTCTTGCCCACCCCACTGACTTTGAACTGGCTCGTGGTCAGGGCTGACCCCTGACTTCAGATGGCACCTCCCCATCCTGGGGCAGCCCCCGGGCACTCCATGGCAGGGCAGTGAGGGTGCAGGGGTGGATGCTGTGAGCTCACCCTCTAGCGTGGAGTGTTTGCAGGCATCCTAGGGAGGGAAAACGGCTGGAACATGAGGGAGGGCAGAGTTGGGGTCTCCTCTTGAAGCAGCAGATGTGCTCACTGTGGGCAGAGCTTGGCGCCGATTCACAGATTCACACCTGAAACTGCTCATTCGTTCCTTCCCTCAAAACCATTGAGCCAGCCCTGGCTATGGGTGAGGCCAGAGCTCATTTGGGAAACAGACATGCAAATGAATCCATCAGGAATGCTGGGGTCGGGGACCAAGGCAGACGTGGGTTTGAGGAGCTTGGGCTCTGGGGAGATGAAAGGAGGTGTCCCTCCCTGGGTGGGTTCTTGAGCCTGGGTTGTTACAGGTGAACAGGAGTTCACCAGGTGGGTGAGGGACGGGAGGAAGGGTAGCCTGTGCAGAGGTGTGGAGGTGTGGCCGGTGAGCTCAGGCTCTCAGAGCAGTTCTGGGATCTGGGGATGGAGAAGATGCTGGTGGCTTGAGCCAGGAGGGCCCTGTGTGCCCTTTGGAGTGGCTACTTTTCTCTGCAGAGTGGGAGGCGTCAAAGGCTGTGTTCTAGAGAAGGTATTTGGAGAGGATGTGTCTCCCAAGACATTCTCCAGCCTTCCCTGTTCAGTTAAGCCCTGAGTGGCTGTTCCAGATCTAGTGACCATGCAGCGTCTCGTCACTCATTGTTTTGTTCCGTCTGGCCACCTACCCACACAGTTGTTACCATGTTCTGAGCCATTATCTACTTACAAATTTTAAAGCCGAATTATTTGGGACACTAATTGTTTAATGAGTCATAGAAAGATGTCTGTGATAGAAACATCCAGTGATTTATCGTTCATTCAAGATGCATTTGTTGAGCAACTGCTACATGCCATGCTGGGGGTTCAGTAGGGACAAAGCTCTGCGCTCTCTTAGAGCTGATGTTGCAGCGGGGAGAGATAAATGGAGTAAACAAGTCAGCACAAAGGCAGGAGGGAATGTGGGCCAGTGTATGAGGACCACACGAGGCTGGCAGGACCACGTGGCGGGGTGGCAGGGAGAGCTGGCATTGGTGTGGCCGGCCGATGGCAGGGATAAGCCCCTGCAGGAATCCGACGGCCAAAGGAGCCCTTAGTGCAGAGGTTTGGGGGTGGGGACAAGTGAGGAGCCTCGGGGAGGCCAGGGCGGAGCCTAGGGCAGGAGGGAGACCCAGATGACGCCAGATCCTCTTGGCTGGGCTGCAGATGGGAACTGATGTGGGGCATAGAGGGAACCCACTGGCAGGTTGGTGGTGGGGGTGACATTGCCAGACTGCTCTGTAGGGATGTGTCGTGGGGGAGAGTTAGAATGGCAGCAGGGGGGCAGGGGTGGCCAGAAGGAAGCCATTTCAGGGACTTGGCAGAGAAGACAGGGGTTGGGTCAGGGTGGTGGCTTTGGAGGGGGAGAAGTAGGCAGATTGGCGATGGGTATTGGAGGGGAAGCTGTCAGGACCTGCCGGCGTGGATGTGGTGGGAGGGACAGAAGCCAGTAGGAATCTGGTGGGAAGGTTTGAGTGGAGGTGGGGGAGGGTGAGGTCAAGAGCTTGGTCTGGGTGTGTTCAGCCAGAGATGCTGGTTGGATACCAGGTGATGAGCATAGGTGGATGGTGAGGGCACAAGCTGGGTGCTTCCCACGATGCGGTAGCAGAAATTGTCATGGCCAGCAACTCCCTGCCCAGCTCTAGGAAGCTCAGATGCTGCCCTGGCTAATACGTTACAGATGGGAAATAACCAGTCCAGGTGTGGCTAACCAGGAGATGGAAGATGCTGGGAGAAGGGGAGCGGGTTGTGACCAGCCCTGACATGAGGCTGCTTCGAGGCCCACGTTTTCCCTCCTACGCCCTGACCCAGGACCTCAGGTACACGGAATAACTCTTGGTTCATGCATCACTCCCGTTACTTGTCCATGCCTGGCCCCATTTGTTTATTATAGCAATACACAAATAAATACCAATACTCACCAGCTTAGTGTCTGTAAGCTGTGTCTCGCCATGTGTCCACACCATCCTACCTGCCTCCTTTCCTACAGGTGACCACTGTCCATCTTATATTCATCCTGCCCATACTCTGTTCTGGTTTGCTTTATTATATGATGCATACAAGTTTTTAAAAGTTTTGCTTATGATTTGCAAACTTTTAATTAAGGTATAGCTTGTGTGTAACAAAGGGCACACCTCTTACCTGCACACTCATGAGTTTTTATAGTCTGTGTGGCTATGGAGATGAACATATCAACTACGTTCATTTGGTGTTTTGGGTCTTGCTAATTTTAGCCACTCTGATGGGCATGTCGTGGTGTCTCATTGCGGCTTTCTTTTGCATTTTCCTAATGGTTAAGTATGTAGATTGTCTTGCCATAGGTCTCCCAGCTATCAGACTTTCCTCTTTTGTGAAATATCTGTACATCGCCCCACACTTTATCCAAGGGGGATATGTTCCAACCCCTAGTGGATGCCTAAATCTCTGATAGTTAGTCTCACAACCTATATGTATGATGTTTTGCCCTATATATGCATAAGATGGGTGGATGGAGGGATGGATAGGTGGATGGAGGGGTGGATGGAAGGATTGATGAGTAGATGGATGGAGAGATAGATGGGTGGTTGGAGGAATGATTGGATGGAGGGATAGATGGGTGGGTGGAGTGATGGATGGGTGGATGGGGGATGGGGGATAGATGGGCGAATAGGGAGATGGATGAATAGATGAAGGGAGAAATAGATAAATAAATGGAGGGGATGGATGGGTGGATGGATGGGGGATGGGGAATAGATGGAGGATGGGGAGTAAATGGGGGATGGATGGATAGATGCAGGCATAGTTGGATGGATGGGTGGAGGAGTGGCTAGATGGTTGGATGGTGGATGGAGGGATGGATGGATGGGTGGAGCGTTGGATGTATGTATGGATGGGGGATGGATGGATGGGGGATGGATGGGTGGGGGGGGATGGGTGGATGAAGGGATAGTTGGATGGATGAGTGGATGGATGAGTGAAGGGATGGATGGATGGAGGGGTGGATGGAATGGTTGGATGGATGAGTGGATAGAGGGGTGAACAGATGGACAGATGGAGGGATGTATGGGTGGAGGCCAGGAGGGAGGGAGGAAGGGATAGAAGGATGAAAGGATAGATCAGTAGAGGGAAGGAAGGATGGATGGATGGGTGGATGGGTGGGTGGATGGATAGAGGGAGGGAGGGAAGGAAGGAGGAATAGGTGGATGGGCAGTTAGATGGAGGGAGGGAGGGATGAGGTGGTCTGGAAGCATCTCAGGTGGGACTAACAGGAACGTTTCAGCTTTGTGGCAGCTGTTTCCTGGTACTGGAGCCTGAGCATGGCTGGGCATTTACAGTCCTGTCTGGTGATTCCGAGCTAAGGTGAGGGACTGAACTAGTCTGTTGTATCCCAGGTGGAGGTGAGCTTGTGGCACGGAATGGTTCCTTGTGGTTTAGGGGGTTCAATTTTGAGAACTTGAATATGTCGGCTTGCTGCTGTGGTCCTCCTGTTCAGGATGGGGTGGGAGAGGTGCTCTGGGCTGCTTCCTGGTGGCAGTGCCAAGTCAGTGCAGGAAAGCATTTTTCTGCATAGAGCTGTAGAAAACGGACAGCACGGGCTGGGTATGGTGGCTCACACCTGTAATCCCAGCACTTAGGGAGGCAGAGGTGGGTGGGTCACCTGAGGTCAGGAGATTAAGACCAACCTGGCCAACATGGTGAAACCCTGACTGTACTAAAAATACAGAAAGTTAGCCAGGTGTAGTGGCCCATGCCTGTAATCCCACTACTCGGGAGGCTGAGGCAGGAGAATCACTTGAACCCAGGAGGTGGAGGTTGCAATAAGCTGAGATTGCACAACTGCACTCTAGCCTGGGTGACAGAGCAATACTCCATCACAAACAATACAAAAAGAGGGAATCCTTCCCAAATGATTTTATGAGACCAACATTATCCTGATACCAAAACCTGGCAATGACTCAACAAAAAAAGAAAATTTTAGGCCAATATCCATGATAAACACAGACGCAAAAGTCTTCAGTAAAATACTGGCAAACCGATTGCAACAGCACATCAAAAAGCGTATCCATTACAATCAAGTAGGTTTCATCCCGGGGATGCAAGGCTGGTTCAACATATGCAAGTCTATAAACGTAATCCACCACATAAACAGAACTAAAGACAAAAGCCACATAATTATCTCAATAGATGCAGAGAAGGCCTTAGACAAAATTCAACAGCGCTTTATGCTAAAAACTCTCAATAAAGTAGGTATCGATGAAATGTATCTCAAAATAATAAAAACTATTTATGACAAACCCACAGCCAGTATCATACTGAATGGGCAAAAGCTGGAAGCATTCCCTTTGAAATCTGGCACTAGACAAGGATACCCTCTCCAACCACACCTATTCAGTATAGTATTGGAAGTTCTAGCCAGAGTAATCAGGCAAGAAAAAGAAATAAAGGGTATTCAGTTAGGAAAGGAGGAAGTCAAATTGTCTCTATTTGCAGATGACATGATTGTATATTTAGAAGACCCCATTGACTCAGCCCCAAATCTCCTGAAACTGATAAACAACTTCAGCAAAGTCTCGGGATACAAAATCAATGTGCAGAAATCACAAGCATTCCTATACACCAATAACAGACTAACAGCCAAATCGGGAGTGAACCGCCATTCACAATTGCTACAAAGAGGATAAAATACCTAGGAATACAACTAACAAAGGATGTAAAGGACCTCTTTAAGGAAACTACAAACCACTGCTCAAGGAAATAAGAGAGGGCACAAACAGATGGAAAAACATTCCATGCTCATGATTGGGAAGAATCAATATGTGAAAATGGCCATACTGCCCAAAGTAATTTATAGATTCAGTGCTATTCCCATCAAGCTACCAATGACCTTCTTCACAGAACTGGAAAAAAACATCTTAAACTTCATATGGAACCAAAAGAGAGCCCACATAGCCAAGATAATCGTAAGCGAAAAGAACAAAGCTGGATGCATCATGCTACCTGACTTCAAACTACACTACAAGACTACAGTAATCAAAACAGCATGGTACTGGTACCAAAACAGAGATATAGACCAATGGAACAGAACAGAGGCCTTGGAGGCAATGCCACATATCTACAACCATCTGATCTTTGACAAACCTGACAAAAACAAGCAATAGCCATGTGCAGAAAGCAGAAACTGGACCCCTTCCTGACACCTCACACTAAAATTAACTCCAAATGGATTAATGACTTAAATGTAAGACTTAACACCATAAAAACCCTAGAAGAAAACTAGGCAAAACGATTCAGGACATAGGCATAGGCAAGGACTTCGTGACTAAAACACCAAAAGCATTGACAACAAAAGCCAAAATAGACAAATGGGATCTAATTAAACTCCAGAGCTTCTGCACAGCAAAAGAAACAATCATCAGAGTGAACCGGCAACCAACAGAATGGGAAAACATTTTTGCGATCTACTCATCTGACAAAGGACTTACATCCAAAATCTACAAAGAACTAAAACAGATTTACAAGAAACTCAAAACTGGGCAAAGGATATGAATAGACACTTTTCAAAAGAAGACATACATGAGGCCAACAAACATGAAAAAATGCTCATCATCACTGGTCATTAGAGAAATGCAAATCAGAACTACATTGAGATACCACCTCACGCCAGTTAGAATGGTGATCATTAAAAAATCTGGAGACAACAGATGCTGGAGAGGATGTGGAGAAATAGGAACACTTTTACACTGTTAGTGGGAGTGGAAATTAGTTCAACCATTGTGGAAGACAGTGTGGCAATTCCTCAAGGATCTAGAAATAGAAATTCCATTTGACCCAGCAATCCCATTACTAGGTATATATCCAAAGGATTATAAATAGTTCTATTATAAAGAAACATGCTCATGCATGTTCATTGCAGCAGTGTTTACAATAGCAAAGACTTGGAACCAACCCAAATGCCCATTGATGATAGACTGGACAAGAAAAATGTGGCACATATACACCATGGAATACTATGCAGCTATAAAAAACGATGAGTTTGTGTCCTTTGCAGGGACAAGGAGGAATCTGGAAATCATCATTCTCAGCAAACTGACACAAGAACAGAAAATCAAATACCACATGTTCTCACTCATAGGTGGGTGTTGAACAAGGAAAACACATGGACACTGGGAGGGGAGCATCACAGACTGGGGTCTGTTGGGGGGGCCAGGGGAGGGACGGTGGAGGAGGGGTAGGGAGGTTGGGGAGAGAGAACATGGGGAGAAATGCCAGATATAGGTGACGGGGGAGATGGAGGCTGAAAACCACCTTGCCATGTAGGTACCTATGCAACAATCCTGCATGTTCTGCACATGTACCCCAGAACCTAAAGTACAATTAAAAAAGGAAAAAGGAAAAGAAAAAAAAAAAAACAGCACGAACACGCAGGACAGGGACTCCAGCTGCCCCTGCTGAGCGCCTACTGCATGCCCTACGCAGCGCGGGGCCTTTTCCTCCCAGGGATCCCAGGCAATCCCCCCCCCACCACCCCGGCAAGCTCTGGAAGGCCAAGGCCAAGTCCCTATTGCAGAGATGCAGCGTGAGCCGCTCACGCTAGGGGTAGGCGGGCGGCCTCCATCTCCTCAGCTGGGAGCCAAGGTTAAGAGCAGCTCCTGCCTTGCAGGACCGTGGGAGGCGGAAGTACAGCCGACTGTGCTTGGAGAAGGCTTGGGGAACCCTCACAGGAGCTGCCCTCTGTCATACAGGTGTGACTCTGCCCCTGTTTCTCTGTCTCTCCTGGCTCGGTCATCCGTCTAGGGGGAGTCAGCGTGTACCGGCGCTTATTTGAATCCACCCCCGTCCGGACGCTGGTGCCCTCGCTGCTCACTGAGGTTTTCCTCGATGACAGTAGCACACGTGGGTGGCAGGCGGGTCTGAGGATGCATGCAGGGCTCCAGCTTTCCACAGCTCTCCCTCGGCTAGGAGTCTTCCCTGCCCATTGGGGAGTTACCCCTGGGGGCCATGAAGATGGAGAGTGCCTGCCTCCTTGCTTCTGAAGGCCAGACAGTCCCACCCTCGAGGGGGTTCACAGATGTGTGGGGCTACACCGCATGGGGAAGGGAAGCTGGGGACATTCCCAGCCCAGTTTCATCTTCCGCTCACCTGGACACAGGCCAGTAGCCTAAGGCAGGAAAGCCGAGCCCCGGGCCAGAGTCTGACAGGCCCCACAGACCCTTGCTCAACCCACATCTGTTCACTGGCAAACTCAGAGCCCCACCCGTGGTAGGTGCTCTGTAAATGTGAGGAACCGTGAGAGGAAGGGAAGAGGGAAGGATGAATTCTTGAACATGGGGCCGTAAGACTGTCTGCCCTGGCCGACGGGCAGGCGCTGTCAGTCTGTTCAACAGGTGGTTATCCGCCCATCATTTGCCAGCACAGGGCTCCCTGACTTGCTTTCAGACCCAGCACGTCCTCTGTGCGCATCTGACTAAGGGGCCCAGCACACACAGTGTCTCAGCTGCTGCTGTGGGGGTGGGGGGTTGCTCATTCCTGAAGCAGCCTTCCTTGCCTCTGCCCTGCGCTTCCTGTGTCCTGAGAACTCTGCAGACCTCCCATTCCTACAGCAGGCCTGGAGCAGAAGCATCACCAGGACAGGCTCGGGTGTCTCTGTAATCTAGGGATGCCCACTATAGGAACTCGTCCTGTGCACATGGGCAGAGAGATGGGCTATGGGGGTTCTGGGGAAACTGAGGATCACAGCTTAGCAAAGGGACAACTTCCAGAGGTGTGTGTGAGGTGCAGCACCCAGGGACTAGCGGCAGTGGGACCTGTGTGTGTGTGCCTGTGTGGGTGAGGTGTGTGTGTGTGCATGTGTGCGTGTGTGTGCCTGTGTGGGTGAGGTGTGTGTGTGTGCATGTATGCATGTGTGAGTGAGTGTGTGTGTGTGTGTAATGGAACCCCATGAGCAGCAAGAATGAATACCCCGGCCTCTCCTCCGTCCTTCCCACCTCCTGCTGGAGCTTTGTGTTGGCTGAAAGATTCCAGCCAAGAGAACAGTGGAGCTGGGTGACGCACTGTGTTGAGGTCAGCCTCCCAGGACACAGAGCCAGGCAGAGGAGACATCTGTGAAATGGGCACAGCCAGAGCACACACCTTACAGGGAACTGTGGGGAACACACGAGGTGCTGCAGGTAGCATGCTCAGAATGGTGCCTGACACACTAAGCATGTGTAAAGGCCATTACAAGTGTGATAGGACTCTTTCCAGCCTGCACAGTAGGGGTCAAGCACAGGCTGTTTTATCGTGGTGCAATGCACATAACACAAAATTGACCATCGTATCCATTTTTGAGTGTACAGTTCAGTGGTATTAGTACATTCAAATTGTCATAGAATCGTCGCCACCGTCCATCTCCAGAACTTCTCATTTTCCTAAACTGAAACTCTGTCCCCATGAAACACTGACTCCCCGTTCCTCCTCCCCCAGCCCCTGGCAACCACCATTCCACTTTCTGTCTCTGTGAGTTTAACTACTCTACGGACCTCTTATAGGGTAATCACACAGTATTTATTCTTTTGTGCCTGGCTTATTTCACTTAGAGTAATGTCCTCAAGTTTCATCCATGTTGAATTTCCTTCCTTTTTAAGGCTGAATATATGGATGGATGGACCACATTGTGTGTATCCATTTATCCATTGATGGTTACTTGGGTTGCTTCCACATTGTAGCTGTTCTGAGTAATGCTTCTCCTTCTGAGCCCCTGCTTTCATTTCTTTCCTGTATATACGCAGAAGAGGGGTTGCTGGATTATACATTAATTCTGTGTTTAATTTTTTGAGGAACCACCATATCAATTTTATAACAGTGGCACCATTTTTCACTTCCATCACCAGTATACAAGGATTCCAATTTCTTCACATCCTTGCCAACAATTGTTAGTGTCTGTTTTTTGATAGTCGCCATCCTGATGGACGCGAGGTGCCAGCACAGACGCTGGCACATGGTAGAATGAGTGGATAGAGACAACGTCTGATCACTGGAGCGAGACTCCTCTTGGCAGCTGCTGCAGTTGGCTGGAGCGTCACTGTAGATTGGAAAATAATGTAGTATTTCTTTTAAAGTACTCCATAATAATTTTCCTCACATTATTTTCCCATTTGTCCTAACTAGCAGGATTTTGATGTAACAAAGCTATCCGAAAAGCCACAAGGTTTATGACTATAAATGAACTCTCTCAGCAACACAGATGCATGACATTGAGGCTAAATTAATGGCTGTGATTTCTGTGTGTTAGAATCCTGGAAATGAAAATGCTGTTTCCTCTATGGACAAAGCTTCGGTCTTGAATCATCCTGGGAAAAATATAGTGCTTCTGTCCTGGATACTGGATGTTGTGGCTGTGCCTGTGACCCTGCAGGTCTACTCTTTGCACGTGAAATCTTAAAGCAGGCTGGGCACAGTGGCTCAGGCCTATAATCCGAGCACTTTGGGTGGCCGAGGCAGGAGAATTGCTTGAGACCAGGAGTTCAAGACTAGCCTGAGCAACATAGCAAGACCTCATCTCTACAAAAAAAAAAAAAAAAAAAAAAAATTACCTGGGTGGTATGCAGCTATAGTTCCAGCTACTCAAGTGGCTGAGGTGGGAGGATCTCTGGAGCTAAGGAGTTCGAGGCTGCTGTGAGCTATGTATGATCCTGTGATCGCACTACTGCACTCCAGCCTGGGTGACAGAGTGAGGCCTGTTTCTAAAACAGAAGAAAGAAATCTTAAATCAGCCTTTGCCAGTGTCTCCTCTCCAGGACTTGTGCCTAGCTTGGAAGCAGCACACAAGGGCACAGGGTAACTGGTGGGTACAGAGGGAAGGTCGGGAGCTCAGTTTGAGCTCCGGTCACCACCCTTCCTGGCCATGTGACCTTAGTTTAGCCGACTTCTGTTTCTTTGAGGACCACCTGTTCCCCCTGCTGCAGAGGGAAGAATGAGACTCGCCTCACATGTTTGTTGTGCAGAGTAAACAGCGTAACTCACAGGCAGGCCCCCCGAAGGTAAGTCGAATGCAGCTGCTTGCCACTGAAGCAGTGCAGTGAGGCAGAGCTCAGGGAACTGGGAACGGGGTCCTGGCTCGATTTCCCTGTCTAGCTGATACTTTTGTTTCCAGGCTCATGTTGCAGCCTTCCACTGTTAACTCATCCTTCCATGCCTGTGATCTCATTGGCTTGTCCCAAGAAATCATTATTTCTAACTTAGAAATGAGAACAGGGAAGCACAGAGAAGTTTAGTGACTTGCGCAGAGTCACACGGCAAGGCAGTAACTGTCAGGAGCCAGTGAAATAGTCACTGCAACATGCATGTGAAATGGCAGGTGTCCAGGCAGGGCCGGCTTGCTCGCCCTCCCTGTTATGCCATCTCCCGGAAAGCAGCTCAGCCTGGAGAGTGGAAGTGGGCCGCTGTCCTTCCCCACTCTCTTGGCCTCTCGGCTGCCTGTCCATCGGGAGTCAGGCGCACTTCCCTGCCAGGCGTTTGCCCTGACCTGGGGCACTCAGTTCACCCTCTCAACCTCCTTATCTGGAAAGGGATCCAGCCTTGATTTTTTATGAAAGTCCCCTTTTCAAGTTGTTGTTGGTTACAGGCATGATGAGTGTTTCCAATCTAGAAAGTCTAAGGAAGTGGAAAGAGGAAAGTGAACCTGGAGAGGCCCCTCAGCCGAAGCTAGTGATCGGGACACTGGAAAATTTCCTTCCAGTCTTTTCCCCGGGCATGGTTTGTTCACGGTTGAAACAACTCGGTAACTGCTTGTAAATGATAAGTGGGGGAGGGTGTGGTGTAGGTATGTATGTGTTGTGTGTGTGTGTGCATGTCTGGTATATGCACATAGTCTGTGGTGTGTTTGTATGTGTGTGTGTGTGTATGTGTGTCTGGTGTCACATATGTGTGTAGTCTGTGGTGTATGTATGTGTGCGCACATGTGGCATATGTGTGTATGTGCATGTGGTGTATGTGTGTAATGTGTGGCATGTGTATGTGGTGTTCACACATGTGGCGTATGTGTGTGGTATGTGTTTGTGTGTTGCGTGTGGTGTGTGTGTGTGTGTCATATATATGTGTGTTGTGTGGGTTTCCCTGGAATCCTGCCGGAGCTGCTTCTCTGCCCTATCCCAGCTGCTTGCAGAGGTCGTGGTGGCTTTGCCTGGAACAGAGGAAAGGGCGCCCTCACGTCCCTGGGCAGCCATGGAGGAGTGAGTCAGATAGGGGCAGAGTGTCCTCTTGGGCAAGCAGGTTCCTCAGGGCCACAAGGTTCACTCCAGGCAGTGGCGCAGGAAGCCTATGTGGGGCCACCTGCTGCACAGGACTTGAAAAGTATACTGAAGGAGGATCGCAGGGCTGGCCTTGGCTGGTGGGAAGGAACGGAGGGGCGGCCACAGCACAGCAAGTGGGGAGTGGTAGGCAGGGGCACTGGTGATTCTCAGAGCTGTGCTGCAGGGAGGATTTGAGGCAATCTCCATGCAGTCTTGTATGAATTGTCCAGCTTGGAAAGAGGCTGCTGCTCTGCAGAGATGTCCTGGGTAGCCCCTGTCCTGGGGGCATCCGAGGAGCTTTGGAGTGGAGGTTTGGCCTATGTCCACTTTCTCAGTCATAACAGCTGAAGCCTGAGTCTCCAGCCCAAGCTCTCAACCAGGACTGCGTCAGATGTGTTTGTCCCTAGAGAAGAAGCCAGGTGTGGCCGCCTCCAGGAAGCTTTCTCACTGTCCCAGCTCTCTCCCACCCCAAGCCTGGCCAGTGCCTCCTCCGGGCCAGGAGCTGTGTGTGATGCGAAGCTGGTCTCACTTGTTCACTGCCGTGTTGTGTCGCCTGCCCTACCAGCTCGCCTGTCCCCTGGCACCTCCGACATGCTGTGCACGTGGCTCAATGCAGGAGTGACTGACTGCACTATTCACATGCGTGGGTTTTCATGATGGAAGCAAGTTAAAACATAACAGAGAGCTTGGAAAATAGAGGCCAAACACTCGCCTGGCAGCCTTCCCGAGCACAGCTATGCTCACTCTGGTGTGTTCCGTCCTGAGCATTTCTCCTTAGCAGGCTTTTTCTTTCCCAGGAGCAGAAAATGTGGAATCTGCTTTTCTTCAGCAGAATAGTAACTCCTCACTCCAAGGGCATGAGTTCTGGCAGGCACTAGCTTCAGCTCCCACGTACCCCGCCATGTTGGGTGCTTTGGGTGGAGGCTTAGCTCCTTCTTGTGGTGGAGAAACACAGGCTTGGACATGGCAGTGCCTTGCCCACAGTCACATGGTATATAAGAGGATGCAGCCAGCCGGCATGGGAACTGGAATTCAAAGCCAGGTGGCTGTGGCAGGATCCCGGCTTTAGGTCACCACCGAGCCACCCTCAGGACGTGGGCATTCCCCCATGCCACCCAGAGCACCATGCACAGGACTCTCAGTGGGGGCAGAACATTCCAGCTGTGGTCACCGCCTAGGAGCTGAGCCTTTTGAAATCTGCATCTCACCCTGGGTGGAGCCCTTCCCGCCCCCTGCCTGCCCTCGTTGGCTAGTTCTCAGACTGGATCTCCAGGGGCGGTATGCACTCTTCAGATGAGCTGCCTGGAACCTCCGGAGAGACTGCCCGCGGCCATCCCAAGCTTCGGAATTGCTCTTTAAATATTTTATATTTACATGGATGCAGCGCTTATGCTTTTGGGATAAAAAAGCTCACAAATGGGCCATAACAAGCAGGAGAAGCAGAAAGTAAATTACCTTTTAATGTCTTGATGAGCTTGCTGACCACAGGACTAAATTACAGGGGTCCTCTGTGGGGCCTGAGCGGAAATTGTTAGAACTAGAGAAAACAGGCCACGTGGCCTGAGCTCAGCACTTCTTCACATGATTCTCCTCCGGGAAGGGTTGTTTCAGACCCTGCATGCCCTCATAGTAGAAGTCCTGCTCCGGGCCCACAGGGCACAGCCCTCTCCATAGAGAGGCCTGGGGAGGCTGGGTGCATTGCACACACACCAGGCTGCGGGCACCATGCTCCACTCCTGCCGGGCAGCCTTGGGCCGGTCACTCAGGCCCTCCAAGACCAGGGTTTTTCTTCCCCCTGGTTGGGGCTTTTGCTCTCACCTAGCTCATGGCCAGCCGGTGCTAAAGCCTAATTCAGCCTTGACTATCTTTCTTGGCCTCTCTGGACCTCAGTGTGCCCACCTGTGAAAGGGGCACAGTTCCCTACCAGCTCACCATGTTGATGCCCCACCCATGCCTGGCCCCTGCACCTCCCTGAACCACTCTGCTGGCTGTAAGGTTGGATGCAGACTAGTGACTACCACATGCAGCTGTGAGGTTATCAGGGCCTGGTCTGGACTCTCTCAAGATACTGCTGAGTAGGGCAGGCAGCTTGGTCGTAGGGGCCCTGGTCATTCTGTAGCCTGTGGGGGACGTTGGAGGCCCCCAGTCCCTGTAGGCTTGTTGGGAGTGGCCTGCCCTGTAGCTGGCCTGGTGATGAGTATTGGCTGCTGGGATATTTCAGGATGGGGCTGGACACCAGCATGTCCAGTCTGCTGGGCCGGGAACCCTGCGCCTGTCCAGCTCAGTCCCAGCAGGGCAGGGAGCACCCCACCCTACAGTGCCCCTGGCCACACATCTGCCCTTTATGAAGATGCCTCCTTCATGCTGTTGTGGGTGCTTAGGGGCTGCAAAAGTTGATTTTTAAAAAGCGTGTGCAGGGAGCAAGCATTTCCCATTCAAGTGAAGGAAGACATGGTTCATATGCATCTCTGACCTTCCATGGGGGACACCTGTGAAGATGTCTGCAGGCTCCCGGAGAGCCAGGCAAATCTACACAGGCCCAAGAGGAGGCAGACTTGGAGGTCTTTGCTCTCTTGGCCTGTGATCCACAGTGACCCAGGGCATGGGGGCCTCCAAGTGGAGGCAGCCTCACGGCGAGGGTCTTGACTGCAGGACTCCTCAACTCTCCCTGTGTCCTGCCTGAGAAAACACTCTTCCTGCCTCTGAGCTGGGTCTGCTGCCCAGTGACACCCCCGCCCGGGTCCCACAGACTCTCCTGCTCCCCCTAACTTGGGACAAGCCTGTGTGGCCTGAGAGACAAGGAATAGGGCCCCTGTGGCTGCTGCTTTCTGGCTCTTCCTGAGATGGGCTCTCCAACCTGCTCCCCACCACACACACACACAGACACACACACACACACACACACACACAGGCACATACACACGCACGTGCCAGGGATATTCATTATTCATTCACTGAAAGATTTACCTTTACATTTGCAAGGGGGATTAGAAACATGTGGTCTTCTCATTGGGAAGAAAGCAGGGAGACTTGGCAGGCTGCTCATGCAGCCCTCCCTGTGGCCTATTCTCCAGGAGATGGGGCTGAGTGACAGCCAGACGTGCAGGGCCAGGAAATGCTGCAGTGACAGGGGCTTGGCTCAGAGGCACTCAGGAAGGAAGTCACATTGAGCCCCCATTTGAGGAGGAAGGAAATGGGCACCTTGGGGAACAAAGCTTCCAAACCTTAGTGGCTCAGGACAGCAGGCTTCATGCCTTACCTTTTCTTGTCTCTGAGGTCAGGATGGCTTGCCTCTGCTCCACAATGTCTGCGCACCAGCTGGAAGAAGACTCGGAGACTCGAGGTGCGTGGATGGCTGGGCTGGGGTCATCTGAAGGCTCTGTCACTAATGTGTCTTGGTCGATGCTGGCATCCTCTTGGTGCCTAGCTGAGACTATGGGGTGGCACTCCCTCCCAGGCTTCCCTGCATGGCCTGGGCTTCCTCAAAGCATAGTGGCTGGTTCAAAGAGTGAGTGTACCCAGAGAAAGAGAGAGCGAGAAAGAGAGAGGGGACACAAGCATCAGATGGGAGCTGTATTGCCTCTTTTGTAAAAAACCCAAACTCTCAATAATTAAAAAAAATATATAACCTTCTATAGAGACCATTGTAGGTTCACATGTAGTCATAAGAATTAATACAGAGAGACTCATGTCCCCTGTACCCAGGTTCCCCCAGTGGTAACACTGCAAAACCACAGTCTAATATGGCAGCTAGAAGTGTTACTGACGCTGATACCGTCCCCCATCTTACCCACATTGCCCAGTTTATTTGTGCTCGTTTGTGGGTATATTCAGGATCGTGCGGTTTTATCGTGTCCACCACCACCATCGGATGCAGTCTCAGCACCACGGGAACCCCTCATGTTGCCCTTGACAGCCGCATTCACTTCCTGCACAGCCCCGTTTCTGTGATTTTGTCATTTCAAGAATGCTGTCTCCGTGGAATCATGCAGTATGCAACCTTTTGGGACTGGTTTTCCTCACTCTGCATAAATGTCCTTGGCTTCTCTCCAAGCTGTCGTGTGTATCAATAATTCATTCTTTTTGATTGCCGAGTAGCGTTCCATGAATCGGATTCGCCACTGTTTGTTTTTTAAGTGCATTTGAGTACGGTTACTGGGTCATACGGTAATCGCATGTTTAGTTTTGTAAGGAACTGCCAAACTGTTTGCCACAGTGGCTTTATCTTCCCACCAGCAGTGTCTGAGTGATCTCATTTCTCTCTATCCTCGCCGGCGTCTGGTGTCACCACCACTTCTTGTTTTAGTCATTGCAGTAGGAATGCAGTTACATCTCAGCTTGCATTTTCTGCCTGTCTTACGTGGCCAACGTGGTTGAACCTTTTCATCTGCTTATTTGACGTCTGTGTATCTTATGAAGTGTCTGTGTCTTTTGCCCATTTTCTAATTGGATTGTTTGGTGTTTGTTGAATTTGGAACACTTTTTATATTCTAGATACCACTTCTTTGTCAGATGTGGGACCTGTAACATCTTCCCCAGTTAATGGCATGTCTGTGTCCTCTTGACAGCATCTCCCACAGAACAAACATGTAACGGTTTTGCTGAGGGCCAACTTACTGGCTTTTCTTTGTGTGGATTGTGGGTTTGGGGGTCAAGCTAAGAATTCTTTGCCTCATGTTAGTTCTGGGGTTTTTTCTAAAGGTTTTGTGGATTGACATTTTCCATTTAAGCCTGTGATCCATTTTGGTTTAGGGTCTGAGGCTGAGGCGGGGGTTTGCTTGTATTGCCTGCAGATGTCCGAGCCTGGAGGTCCCTCGTTGTCATCATTCCCTTGGTGTTCTGCGGTCAGGGATATTAGGAAGGCCTGCCAGATTCGGAGGAGGAAACGTGGACCTCACCTCTCAGTCTTTGGAAACTACAGCCTACCTGGAGGGGTCTCCTCTGGGGTTTCCGGGTGGGCACCTGCCAACTTGGAATCACAGGTTTGTGGTGGGCATTCCATGGTAATTACATGCTTGTAGAAATCAGCTCTGAGAAGAGGGATAGAAAGTGAGCTGGAGGGCCTTGACCGGGAGCAGCTGGCCCTGCGAGGGAGCACTGACTGGAGTTTCAGGAATCATAGAGCGGTGGGCAGTGCCTGGCCTGGCACAGTGGGAGGAGGCAGTCCCCACACCTGAGGGACAGGAGACAGGCAGTGTCCCCAGAGCCCAGTGAGAGTTGGAGCATAGGAGAGGCTGCCTCACAGCAGCTTCTGCTGTAGGCCAAGAAACACAGACACGAACCTGTAGCCCAGCTGGGAGGCAGCCATGGAGTGAGCACCCTAGCCTCCCCCAGCCTCTAGGGCTGCTTGCCGCTGACTGAATCCAACCGCTCTGGGCTAGGTTGTGTGCCCCCAAATTCATAGACGGAAGCCCTAATCCCCGCTACCTGAGAACTGGCTGAGGAGACAGGGCCTTCACAGAGGTGATTAAGGGGCCATGAGCTCATTGCAGCGGCCCTAATCCAATCTGACTGCTGTCCTCTCAGGAAGAGGGGATTAGGTCACAGACACACACAGGGAAGACCATGCAGGGACTCAGGAAAGGGGGCCCCTGCAAGCCAAGGAGGGAGTGAGGCTGCTGGAGAAACCACCCTACCTACCTCCAAATTCCAGGCTGCAGAGCTGTGAGGAAATCTTCGTCTGTTGCCGAAGCTCCCGGGAAGGGTCCTTGTCAGCCCTGCTGACTGATAGACACTGGAAGGGCTGGCTGCTGCCGGAGTCGCACAGGCCAGCCTCGGTGTGAGCAGGTGCAGGTGGGAGGCTGTGGGGCCGGGGGAAGTGGGACAGTGTCCAGAACAGCATGTGTCCAGGGAGAGCCCTGCGGAGGAGGGAAGCTTAAGCTCTGACATCACCCTCCTGGTCTCCAACTGCCTCTTTCCTGTACCTCAAGAGTTCTAGACCCCTCAGCTTGGCACACCCCAAGCTGAACTCATGATACTTCTCTCACCCCCTAAACCTGTACCATCTGTTCCCCTCCCTTTCCTCCTGTCACCGTGGGGGCCCAGGCCAGCACTCCTCTCCGTCCCCTCAATGCCCTGTTCCCAGTCACCACCTGACCGTCCACATCCTTCATCCCCTGCCCTGCTCCTCTTCCTGCAGTCCCCACTCTGTAGCCAGAGAGATCTTTCCAAGCCACCTCTGATCTGTACCTTCCCAGTTTAAAACTCACCAGTGGATTTCAGAACTCCCACCCCCGAATACGTATTCAGAATGTGAAAGACATTGCCGCAGACCAGAAATGGCTCAGAAGCGCTAAGTCATCAGTGGAACTGAAGCTGTGGATCTGTGAGTGTGGATCTCCACACTCGCAGGCAGAGAGGGAGCTGGTGGGTGACAGCGGGCACCCATGACAGTTGGGGGAGTGGGACAGGCTCTGTGTGTGGGGACAGCTCAGGCAGGTGGGCTTCCTGAGCTCGTAGGACGAGGCTGAGAAAAGGCACTGCCCACCCCTGCTACAGCTGGGCTCCTGTCTGGCCACCAGGGGCTGGAGGACGCACTGCAGCTGCATGGCCAGGGCTGGACCGCCACTCGCTGCCCAGAGATGGCCCTTGTCCCTGTCACAAGGAGCAGAGGTCCTGGATGCCAGTGTGAGGCCTCACTCTGGGTCTGCACTGAGGCCTCGGGCGGGAGGTGTCGCTGCTGGGAGCAGGGGTGAGGGAAACGCTCCCCGGCAAGCTGAGTCTGCAAAGCAGAATTCCAGAGCAACACTGAGCAGGGCCCCTGTGGGCACAGCCTTTGAGGTCATCTCCCAGAAGCATGCTATTGGTTTTGTTTTGGTTTGGTTCAAAACACTTAACTGACTTTGTGAAGTCAGTGAGTTCAAAAGAATATTGTGTCCAGGGGAAAATTGGACCAAATGACCTGTGGAACCTTCCAGCCCCTGGCTTCCAAGATGCTCAGAGATTTCATATAGAAAGGGAAGACTATAATCAAGAGGTAGAGGGTCCTTGACTGTCTTGGATGTGAGAGAGACATCCAAGTGCCATGCCCTTCCTATTCCTCTGTCCCCCGGGTCAAGGCAGACGTCAGTTGAGATGGACCGTTCCCTAGTCATCCACTCAGAGCCTGGCAGAGCCACATAGGTGTACCTTTCTGAGAGGTCACCCTCCCGCCATGATCCTGCCTCTGCCTCAGCGTGGGCTGTTTGTTCTGCCTTGGCAGGGCCCCTGCAGACACTGTCCCCACTATGGCCACCCTCCCTGCCACCCCACTTCTGTGACGTAGTCACTCCCTTGGCCTTACACCCTCTCCCCAAGGCAGGGACCCTCCGTTTGATTGTCTCACCCAGGCCTGACTTAGGGTAGATGCACAGGGAATGCCAGGAATAAACCAAGAGGCGGGAGCACACGTGGCAAGGGGACGTTCAAACAACTTACTCACGTCCTTCCCTGGTGCAGCCTGGCTCCCTGGGGCTGGCAGTGGCTTGGTGCAGGGGTTCATTCTGCATCCTGCTGAGGACTGAGGTTCCCAGGCAGGCCCTGAGGGGTTGAGCACTTACCCAGCTGATACACAAGTGTTTCTGGATTTGAGCAACCAGGGTTGCATTCTTGGTGTGTACAGCCTGCCCTGGGGACTGGGAGCTGCAGGCTGTAAATACACATCTGCTCATGAGTGCTGGTGCAGGCAGTGCTTGAAACACAGCTGGGGTTTTCCCTGGGGTTCACAGAAAGCAAAATAGGTGAATACGATGAAGACAGCTATGGCAACATGAGGAAGATGCCCCAGACTGTGCCCAGCTCTGGAGAGGTCTGGGTTGTGGTTTGCAAGGAATCGGGTGGACAGCCCAGTGAGAGTGCAGAAAGATGAGTTTAGTGATGCGAGGGAGCACCAGGCACGGACTCTCAGGCTTCTGCCTCCAGGCCAACCTGAAGCCCCACCCCTTACTGTCCAACTGAGGGAGGACCACGGCTGAGTGTAAAACGTGGGGTGATAGGCATTCTTCTCTGGCCTGGGGGTAGAATTAGGTTATGCCAAACCAGGTTATGTCTTGCTAATAGGACAGCATGGCAAGGGGTGTGTGTTGGGGGGTGGGAGGAGGGGTGCTATTGGAGGCATCAGTTTGCTGTCACCCTCTGGGCCCACACTAAGGTACAGTAGAGCAGGGTCTGGAAACGTTTATGTCAGAGCAGGGCTGCAGGGGGCTGGGGTCAGAGATTTAGAGAGGCAGAGGTGTAGGGAGACAGCCCCCCTCTCATCTGGAGACTCCTCTGGGATGTTTGTCCTTTCAGGGTACTTACCTGTACTCTCCTTTAACTTACAGCTTACTCTCAAGCAACTTACAGTGTGCATGTATATAGACAGTTTAGAAAAGAAAGACTTACTTCACTGTAGTCAGTGGAAAACCTGTATTCTCGGGTTATTAAAACAACAATGGTACGAATGATCAGTGTCATTCCATCCTTCCTAGACACTGCCGTGGCTAGTAGGAGAGAGAGTAGTTCGTGTTATAGGGAGGTCAAGGCCACACTTTCCCTCTTTTTTTTTGTTGGAGACAGGGTCTTGCTCTGTCGCCCAGACTGGAATGCAGTGGCACAATCACAGCTCACTGTAGCCTTGACTTCCTGGGCTCAGGAGATTCTCCCACCCCAGCTTCCCGAGTAGCTGGGAACATGCCGGGCTAGTTTTTTAAGTTTTATTTTTCATAGAGATGAGGTTTTGCTCTGAGCCTGGTCTTGAACCCCTGGGCTCAAGAGATCCTTCCACCTTGGCCTCCCAAAGTGTTGGGATTTCAGGCATGAGCCAGAAGCCAGGCCCCTCACTCTCACTCATGGAACCTCCTCCTGCAGAAGAGGGTCTGGACCAGAACTGGAAGTGGAAATGGCTTTTTCCCTAAGTGCCTTGGGGTTCCTTCCTGCAGGCTGTGGTCTGGGGTTGGCAGGAGGTCCTTAGACCCAGGCAGGCTGTTCAGGCAGGAAGATGAGAACCCTGGCCACTGGAGTCCAATTTGCACTGAGATGAGAGTCTGGGAGACTGTGGAACTCTATTTAGGCAGTTGTGGCAGGTACCAGTCCCAGGTGGTCAGGGCGATGGGGCCGTGAGATGCTTGGGCAGCCCCAGAGCTGGCTCTTCAGGCATGTTGGCTCTGGGAGGATCAGGGCAGAAGGAACTGAGATGTCAGCTACAGGATGAGGGCCCCAGCAATTGGCCTGGAGGAGCCACAGATGAGCAGGGATCAACTGGGGTGTGGAGACAGCTCACATGGGTCTCAGGGAAGCCCACTGAGGTGGTGGCCTTTGAGCTGAGACCTAGGGGAACAGGAGGACCTGGGGAAAGAGCCTTGCATGCAGAGGAGCAACAGGGCAGAGTGGTGAGGCCGGAAGCTCAGGGGTGGAGCCGGTGCTGGGCAAGCCTCGTGATGAGGTCTGGGGGCACTGGGCCAGCTGCACATGCCAGTAAGAAGGGGATGCAGTTCAGTTTTCCTCTGAGACTTGTGTTCTGCTGTCACTGTTAGTGGGTGCAGGGGAGAAGCTTGTGGGGTTGCCTTTGGGGAGGTCTTTGGAGGGCTTGTTCTGGCAAAGGAGAGGAATGGAAGAAGGGATGGACTCGGAGGGTCCTGGTGGGCAGGTGTGGAGGGGCAAGGCCTCAGAAGCCTGCTGCCCAGGGCATCTGGGGAGGAGGGCAGATGTTGGCTTATTGGCTTGGAGCAGGACCTCAGCCATCAGCTGGGGAGTGGAGGAATGGAGTTCACCCTAGGGCTGAGTCAGCATTCCCTAGGCTGGTAACCAGTTCCCAAACCAGGGCTATGCTGTAGGGCTGCAGATAGAATGGGTCAGAGGTCATTAGCCCAGAGGGAGCCAATGTCATGGGCACAGGCAGGATACTGGTAGTGTGGGGAGCTGTGGCTGCAGAGTTCCTCCCTGGCAGTGTGGGGTCACAGCACAGCTCCCTCAGCCTACCTCTTGATAGGAGGGGCTGCTCATCTCTTCTAGCCCTGCCCTGAGAAGGCTGGGCTGACATATGGAAAGATTTGGGTACATAGGTGAGAGAGACTGGGCAGAGCCCAAGATACAAAGTCTAAGCTCCTCCTGAGGGGATGCTGCCAGGTATGGGTCCCAGACTTGAAGTGCATGGAAACAAATCCAACAAAAATGGACTTAAGGGCCACTCAAATCCCAGTGAAGGAATCTGGGGCCCATGAAAATGAACAGTCCAGGTCAACCTTCAGGCATGGCTGGATCCAGGGGCTGCAACCCTGGCTCTACCTCTTTCCCTCTGTCAGCTCTGCTTGCCTCTAGTCGGCTTCTTCCTGTGGAGCCTCTTGGCTTGCAGAGGTCTGATAGCTCCAGGCCCGTGGAGAAAGAGGATACTTCTAACTCGGTAGGTTGAGCTCAAGTCTGGAGACTGACTGTCACTTGTGTGGCTTTGCCTGTTGCCCACATGGTAGTTTAGAGCATGAACTTTGGGGCCAGTGAGCATGGTTCAAAGCTGGTTTTGCCATGTAAGAGCTGTGTGACTTTGGATAAGTCACTTCACCTTTTTAGGCCTTGGTTTCGCATCTGTGAAATGAGAGTCATAGTAGCACGCCTACATTGTCGGGCTTTGCTGTAAGCGTTAAAAGAGTTAATGTGTGAAAAGTTCTTACAACAGTGCCTGGCACATACCTGATGTTGACTGCAACTCTTACCATGATCCTCCCTGCACTGGTCACGGTGGCTCGGAGTGCCGGGCTGTGACGGCTGGTCTGGGATCACATGCTGGCCTGCAGTAGAGGAGGGTGCACTGCTTCATGGGAACTTTGAGATGGGTGTAAGCAGGAGGTGGTTCCTGGAGAAAAACAGTCAGGAGACAATTCTCAGAAGACAGAGACTAGGAACGGGATAGGAAAAGCCGACAGATGCCCACGACAGGGCATGAAAGGAGGGACAACGAGAAGCAATCTCAGTTTCAGGTCCTACCAGAGGTCTAAAGGCAGATGCGCAGGCCAGGTTGTGGCTGGCAACTTCTAAGCCGTACAGAATGGCTGGAGATGGGAGGTCCAGGCAGGTCAGTGGCCTGAATGTCAGTGTCCCCCAGAATCCATGTTTTGAAATCCTCACTCTTAAGGTAATGACATCAGGAAATGGGGCCTCTGGGAGGTGATCGGGTCTTGGGCAGAGACCACCTCAGTAGGATTATTTGCCTTATAAAAGAGGTTACAGAGAGACCCCTGTCCCTTCTGCCATGGGAGGTTAGAGTGAGCAGGTCACTGTCCGTGAGGAGGTAGGCCCTCAGCAGACACTGAGCCTGCTGCACCTTGATCTTGGACTTCCCAGTCCCTGGAACTGTGAGAAATCAGTTTCTGTTGTTTATAACCCACCCAGACCATGGTATTTTTATAGCAGCATGAATGGACTAAGATAGTTAGGACCCAGAAGAGAAGTTTATTTAGCGTATAAATGTTTATTGAGCACCTACTGTGTGCTGGCCAGCACCCCGGGTCCTGGGATACAGCAGTGAACTAGACAGGAGCAGTCACTGCTTTCATGGAAACCCCGTACTAGTGGGAGAGATGGACAATGAACAACTTAAATATATGTAAATATATTCAGATTAATTCAAAAATTTGTATTCCATGATAGGCCTCATATTAAAGTCATATTCAAAACACATTCAAAACAAGTTAAACAAACTCAGTCATCAGAATTAGGGCTGTGCTGAGGCCTTTTGCTGGGCCAGGTCCTGGGCATGCCTCCCCCTCCTTGGTGACCCTGCTGTCTCCTCTGCTTCCGGCATCAGCTGCGCTGTGGGAAAAGTGATCTGTGTATAAGTCTCTCTACCCAGCTAGACTGCAAGCTCCTTGAGGGGCTTGGTGCATCTCTGCTTAGTATAGTGCCTAACCCATAGTAGATACTCAGTAGGGTTTTGTGAGGTAGGATGATGGGTGATTGGACAGGTGCATGGGTGGATGGATGGATACATGCATAGTGGGTAGAAGGATGGATGGACAGAAGAAGGAAAGAAGGATGGAAAGGAGGAAGGAAGGAGAGGAAGGAAGGAGGAAGGATGGAAAGTATGAAGAAGGAAGGAAGGAGGGAGGTAAGGAAGTAAGGAGCAGGCCATGGAAGAGAGGAAGGGCAGACAGAATAAGTGAATGGGTGGGTGGATGGATGAAGGAATTTGGCCAGATAATCCATTTGCCAGCCCGACTCTTCCAACCTATGTGCCTAGACCTAAGTGGGAGCAAGGCCAGGGCGCTTAGAAGTGGGAGATGTTCCTACCACCCAGTGTGCTCTTTCCTCATCTGAAGGCTTCAGGGCCTTTAGATTCTAATCCTGGGCTGTGCGATGTCTCCTCTGGGGTTTCTGGGAAGGATCCAGGAAAGACCATTCCAGCTGAGCCTGAGTCCCTGACGCAGCCTGGGTCTGCCAAAGGGTCGCTGTCCCATGCAGGGAGCCCCCAGCCCTGTGCCTCAGGCAGGAAACCGCATTCCACCATGTTCACATGTCTGGCCATCCCCTCCTCCTTGGGACCACCCAAGGACTCACCCTGAACTGGCTCTGCTCCGTCTGTGTGTCCAGATCTCCAGATGGGCTTCTGCGTAGGAACATGTCTGTGGCTTTCAGGCAGCCGTAGTCAGTCCTCACAGACTGGCAGGCGGCACCAACACAAGCTAGGGATTCTGTTTTTAAAGTAACTGCAAGGTAGGCAAATCTTTAAAATACCAGAGTCCAATTCCCCAGCTTTTCCCACTCCCAGCCGACTTCTTTCCAGGTGTGGGATATTTTAAGCAGTCATAAACACTCTTTTTGTCAGACTTTTCATCTCTGGCAATGATTGTATTTATACAATTTCTGCCATTGTTCCTTCCTTGATCACAATTCATGGTCTAAGAGAAGTTCTCTTCCTAATGGCAAGCTTCGGAATATTTACAGAGCTTCCACCCAGAGGCAGGCCCAGTGCTGGACCCTATAGCAAATGAGACAGGCCTGTCCCTGCCCTTGGGGAACTGACGTTCCAGTGGGGTAGCCGAGGCTCCTCAATTGCCTGTGTCGGGTAACAGACATAGACAGCAGCTTTAATGATTGCCCCTGCTCCATGTGGGACGAGAACAGCAGTGAACCCACTCCCACTGGTGCTAAGCAGACTTACTGACCACCTCCCTCAAATCCTGCTGAGTGTGTCCAACTCAGCTAAGGACGGTTACAAGCCAAGTGAGTCGTGGCGTCAAAGCCCACTGCTCATGGTCTTCTCTGAAGGGCATGTGCAGTGGGACCTGCCCACCCTGGGCAGGTGCCCTGCTGCAGCTCTGCCCTGGACAGGAGTGAAGAGAAATATGCCTGGAAAAGTGGGCCAGCCAGTGGCATCCAGGATGGATCACACCCGAGTCCTGCAGACACCGGCTCCTTGGAGAGTGGATCTCCTGGTGTGTCAAAGTGCTTTCCAGCAATTAGGATGCAGTGCAGAAAGCAGATGGATCTAATGCCATCTCTGCTATGCTGTGACCTTAGACAACCTGCTTCCTCCTTGAACCTCGGATTCCCCATTTGAGAGTCCTTCTAGCTGCAGCAACATTCCAGCCTTTAATTTTGGGTTTGTCTCCCTTGGAACAGGCTGTCTCCCTTAGGTAATGATGTCCTTGTTTGCGGAAATAATCAAGCTGCTGTTTCGGCCATCGTTACACTCTGTGCCCTCACACTCAAATATTTGCTGATGTGCTCCCATATACCAGGCATGAGACCCTGTGGAGAACAAGCTGACATCCAAGGGAGCAAAGCACAGAATAAACAAGTAGACAAAGGAACGAGACAGCTTCGGAGAGCATTAGGTGCAGAGGGAGCATAGGACAGGTGTGACCAGGGAGGGCAGGGGAGGTTGGGAGGGCTTCTCAGAGGAGGTGGCCTCTGTGTTGAGACCTGACGGAATAGTGGGTGCTGCCCTTCTAAACAGCCCAGGGAAGAACGAGGTCAAGCCACTTGCATGAGGTCAAGCCAGTTGCATTAGGTCAGGCCACAGGTCACAGCAGGGCCAGGATTTGTTCCCAGTTTCCCTGCCCCAGAGCCACTCACAGAACCTTTACAACTGCCCCAGTCTGTGCGGGTGCGAATGGGAAACCCTCAGATCCCCCGACTCTGAAATCCCTGATATCTGTGGTCTCCGACTCTTGCTCTCTGGTTTTTCCTGCTTGTCTATTTGTCTGTGTGGAGCTAGGAACTGCTTTAGACCCGCAGCCCTACTCAGGAACTGGAGCTTTACTAGGAAGCTTCTGCCTCTCTTCTTTTCCTCATCCTGTCCCCTGACATCCCACACCCAGACACTCCTGAACTAGTGTCTGTGTTTATCACTCCCTTGCTTTTTCACTTCAATTCCCAATTGGTCATGGCTGGCAGACAGAAAACGATGGAACTGTGTTCACTCAGCTTGCATCCTGTGACCTCGCTAAGCTCACTTAACAGTTCCAGCAGCTTTTCTGAAGATCCTTGGGGATGTTTTCCTGAGAGAATCATGTCATTTGTGCATAGAGACAGTTCTGGTTCTTCCTTTTCAATCTGTATGGCTTTTATTCCTTGGCCTTGCCCTGCTGCACTTATTAGGACCTGAAGGGTGACATTGGATATGGGTGGGAGAGTGCAGGTCCCAGCCTGGTTCTCAGTCTTAGGGGAAAACACTTATTCTTTCTCCACAAAGTATGGTGGCAGCTGGAGGTCTGTGCAGATCCCTTTATCAGGCTAAGGACATTTCCTTCTATTCCTGGTGGGCAGAGAATTTTCGTCATGAATCGGTGTTGAATATTGTCGAGGCTTTTTCTGTATCTATTGATATGATCATGTAATTTTTCTTCTTTAGTTTGTGAACATGGTCAGTTACAATTGTTAATTTTCCAATGCTGAGCAATCTCATTGTGGAATTTTATTTGCTAACATTTTGTTGAGAATTTTTGCATCCATGTTCATGAGGGATATTGCTCAGGAGTTCTGTTTCTTGCTATGTCTTTGTCTAGTTTGGGTATCAGGGTAATGTTGACCTCATAACATTAGTTAGGAAGTGACTCCTCCCTTTATATTCTGGAAAAGTTTATGTAGAATTGGTATTATCTCTTCTTCACATGTTTGAATTCACTAGTGAAGCCATTTCATAAGCATGGAGTTGTCTTTACCAGAATATTTGTTTGATTCAACTACAGATTCTATTTCTCGACTGGTTATAGGACTATTCTTTTCATCTATTTCTTCTTGAGTGAACTTTGACAGTTTGTGTCTTTTGAGGAATTGGCTCCAGTCATCTCTGTGTTCAGACTGATGGACCTAGTGTTATCCTTGGTCTTTCCTCATTTATCAGCTGTTTTTCTCTTCTTTTATTGATCAGTCTGTCTAGAGCATGGGTCAGCAAACTATAGCTTACAGGTAAATCCAGGCGAGGGCCCAGTTTTCAAGTCTTTAAACCAAACCAACCAAACACAAAGGAAAACACAAGAATAGCGTTAATATTAAAATATTTACTCTTTGGCTTTTTACGGAAAAAGTTTGCTGTCCCTTGGTCTAGAGGGTTCTCAATTTTATTGACTTCTTCAGTTTAGCTTTATTGATTTTTCATGTTTTCTTCTTCCCTCCTCCCCTCCTCCCCTCCTCCCTTCCTCCCTTCCTTTCTCTCTCTCTCTCTTTCTTTTCTTTTCTGTCTTTCAATATAGAATCTTGCTCGGTTGACCACACTGGAGTGTAGTGGCATGATCTTGGCTCACTGCAACTTCTGCCTCGTGGGTTCAAGCAGTTCTCTTGCCTTAGCCTCCCAAGTAGCTGGGACCACCAGGCAGCTGCACCACCATGCCCAGCTAATTTTTGTATTTTTAGTGGAGATGGGATTTCACCATGTTCCTAGGCTGGTCTTGAACTCCTGGCCTAAGGTGATCCACCCACTTGGGCTCCCAAAGTGCTGGGATTACAGGTGTGAGAATTCATTATATGGATTTCTTCTCTTATTTTTATTATTTACTACTTTCTGCTTGCCTTGGATTTAATTTGCTTTTCTTTTTCTAATTTTTTTGAGTGAATCTTTATTTGAGATCTTTTCTTATTTTCTCGTAAAATCATGTAATGTTGTACTCTTCTAAGTACTGCTTACCTGCAGCTCACAGATTTTGATATGTTGTATTTTCATTTAATTTAACATATTTTTGAATTTCCCTTGTGATTTCCTCTTTGACCCCTGGCAGATTTAGAAATGATTATATAATTTCCAGTTCTTTTAAATTTATTAAGGTTTATTTTTTGCCCCCGAATGTGATCTTGCTTGGTGAATAGTCCACCTCTGCTTGCATTCACCCACCCATCCCTCTAGCCATCTCCCTACTCATTATCCACCACTTATCTTTATGTGCATCCACTCATCTATCCATTGATCCACCCATTTATCCACTGATATAATCCATATAGCCATCATCTATTGATGTAGCAATCCTTTTACCCATTAGAACAGTGCCTGGCACATAATATTTTTATCATGAATATTATTATTTTCCTTGGGCAAGTCATTGTAGCACGAGTATGGGGCTATAATTGCCCAGACTGGATTACATGTCCACCCCTTGAATGGAGAATTAGGCTCAGTCCCAGATGATATGCACAGATGGGAGCATCACAGACCAGCGGTTTGCCAAAAGCAAAGGGTCACATACAGATACCAGAAACTGGGGAATGGATGCTGGGCAGACAAAGCCAACACATGCCCATGAAGGTGTGGAAGGAAGGAGAACTAGAGGGGATTCCAGTGTAAGTCCTACAGAATCTCTGAAAGGTAGTTCTGCAGACCATGAGTGTTTGATGAGTTCCAAGGCAATCAGAATGGCTGAAAATGATAGGCAAAATCATAAGACTTGGAGAGAAATACATTCACTAAACGTATAAATGTTTACTGAGCACCTAATGCTTGCTGGCCACCACTCTAGGTCCTGGGGTACAGCAGTGAACTAGACAGGGGCAGTCACTGCTCTTGGAGGAGTCACATTCTGGTGGTGGAAATGGACAATGAACAAGTTAAATAAAGCATGCTTAAGCACATTCAAAAATATAAAAAAATATTCCATTATAGATTTCATTTTACAGTCACTCAAAACATATCCAAAAGAAAAAACAGATTCACTCATCAGACATGTGCTGAGGGCTTTTGCTGGGCGAGGTGCTGGGTATTTGGGCTTCCTCCTCCTTCATGGCCCTGCTGTTCTCTCTGCCTCCATCTGCATCATGGCACCAATCATACTGTAGGAGAAATGATTTGTCTACAAGTCTCTCTACCTGGCTAGAGTGTACACTCACTGATAGGCTTGAAACATCTCTGCTTAATATAGTACCTGGCCTGTAATAGGTGCTCAGTAGTTTATGGGATGTATGGATGCATGCATGGGTGGGTGGGTGCATATTCCGGTGTTGTGTGGAGTGTTCTGTAAATGTCCATAGGTCATGTTGGTTGACAGTGTTGTTTGAGTATTTCTATATTTTTACTGATTTTCTCTCTGTTTGTTTCATCAGTTACTGAGAAGGGATTATTGAAGTCTCTATAATTGTAGATTTGTCTATTTCTTCTTTCACTCCTATGAGTTTTTGCTTCATATACTTTGAAGCTCTGTTAAGTGCACACACATTTGGGATTGTTATGTCTTCTTGGAGAGTTGACTCCTTTATCATTGCGTAGTGTCTATAGTTGATGATATTTTCATGAAGTATAGACTTGTGGATTGACAGTTTTCATTCCATTGTCTTTCCGATTGCATCATTTTTTATGAGTAATCTGCTGTAATTTTCATCTTTGTTTTTCTATAGTTAGTGTCTCTTTTTATTCTGGCTGCCTTGAATATTTTCTCTTCGGTTTTGTCTTCCAGCAGGTTGAATGTGGTATCCCAGGGCTTTTGCTGTTTTTGTTTTGTATTTGTTACTGAAATACCAGGGGTTTGGGGTAAGTCCTGCTACTTGCCTCACGGAAAGCCAACAACTGAGACGAGAGTATTGCCAAGGATGAAGGCTTTAATCAGGTGCTTCAGCCCAGGAGATGGGAGCTCAGTCTCAAATCCACCTCCCTAACTGACTAAAAGTGGGGGTTTATATAGCAGGGAGGAAATGTAACAATACGTAATAAACAGGAACTAGGGAGGGGCAAGGAAGCCATCTTGATGAATGAGGGGTCCTGCATCTCACTGTCTGGATGTGGTGATCCGGTAAGTTTCAGTTCTTTGATACTTTTTTGAGAGGCCTGAAGGTGTTTCCTGAGGAAGGAATTCAGATAAAACAAATGTAAGGTTCAAATTTTAAAACCAGAAGGGTCAGTTTCTATGTTTATAAAAAACAACAGTCTATGGAACTATTGGATTGGTTTCATATTTAATCTGCTTGATGTCTTATGACTTCTTAGATTTATAGTTTGGGAAATTCTCAGCCATTAGTTTTTCCAATATTTTGGGTAGGTTAGTGCTCATGTTTACCCTCTTTTCAGAGGCGTCTGCCTTCTGTTAGACTGTGAGTATATTAGTTACCTGCCACCTGAGTTCTCCAATGAGAAGAGAGCCCCCAGGGGCTTGCTGCTGTCTGCCATGTGAGGACACAAGGGGAAGCTGAGAAGAGGGCCCTCATAAGGGCACCTGGTCCCAGACTTCCAGCCCCTATAACTGGGAGAAAAATAACTGTCTGTAGTTCATAAGCCACCTAGTCTATGGTAGTTTATAATAGCAGCCTGAAGGCACTAAGGCACTGGGCTGAGAGCCCTATCCTCACTCTTGACCGCGCCCCTGACCTGGCTTCCTAGCACTTCCCAGTGTCTGAAATTGCCTCTTTATTTGCTCATTTGTTGATTGACTTTGACCCTCCATGACAGCAGGGTCTTGTGTCTATCTGGCCACCAGTGAATCTCCAGCACCTAGCACTGGGGACAGTAGTTGATGAAGTATTTGTTGAAAGGAAGAAGGAATGAATGTAGGAGAGAGACTGCCTGAGACCTGGGTCGTCTAGGAGCCTCCTTCTCTGGTATTTGGTGTTTTTTCTCACGACTTGTGACCCATGGAGAATGCATGCAGGAGGACAGGTATCTCAGCATGGCCAAGGCATGTTGGCAGCGTGGCTATTGGCAGTGTGGCTGAGCCCAGCGGTTCAGGGGTGTTTCTGTGGCTTGCTCCCCACCCAGCCCAGGCCTAGGGGGATGCAGGGGGCTTCTTTTCTCATGGGAGTTCCATCTGTACCCTCTAGTTGCAGCTGCTGGTATTCTCCAAGAGCAGCTGTGTAGCACCTGCAGGCCCTTGCCTCCCTGGGCTGAGGGGTCCAGTGGCTGGCTCTGCACTGACCCTGGGACCCCCAACATGGCCAGTTCTGAGGTTGGTCATATGGACGGCAGAGGGACCAACAGCAGGACAGGCGGTGTGGGTAGCTTTGAGCAACCGCTGTTCTAGCAGGAGGGCTGGCAGGGGACCTACATCAGCACAGCATGACAGGCATCATGTAGTTTGCCTCGTCTCTCTGGCTGAAGACCATCAGGGGAGTTCCCCTCCCACCTCCCCCAGGGGTCACATAAAAAGATTCGGGATAGACCAAGACACCTCTGTCCACAGGGATGGGACATGGGAGGTCAAGCCCCATGTGGCTGCCTGCTGTGGCCCTGCCAGCTGGCTCAGGCTAGTGTCCCTAGGTAAAACTTCGCAAAGGAGGTGAGGTTCACAGGAGCGCCCACTGTGGGAGTTCTTCCTGCCCTGCTCTATGCTGCGCCTGGCCTGTCCCTCTCTGGGCAGTTGCGCACTCTCTCTCTGCCCTGCATGGGGATGGGGTAGGGTGGCAGGACAGCAGTCCTTGCTGTAGATGCAGCTTCTGGGGTCCCAGCTCTGAGCAGGGCCTCCCATTAGACCTCCCTTCTTGTCAGGGACCGCAAGTTCATTGTGTTGTTTTAAGAGCTTTATTGAGATGTAATTCACAAACTGTCACTTGGCCCTTTTGAAGTGTATAATCCAGTGGTTGCTAGGGTATCCGCAGACTTGTGTGCCCCCACCATTGTCTAATTCCAGAACATCCGCGTCAGCCCAAGAAGCAACCCTGCGCACGTTAGCAGTCACTCCCGCTCCCTCTCCCCAGGCCCTGACATCACCGACCCACTGCCTGTCTCTATAGATTGACCGGTTTGGGACATTTCAGTCAATGGAATCATGCCATATGAACCTGCTGTGTCTGGCTTCTTTACCCAGATGTGATGTTGTTACGTATCAGTACGTCATTCCTTTTTATGGCTGAGCAATATACCATTGTATGGATACCACAGATTTCCCTATCCGTGCCCAGCTGATTTTTTTTGTTTCTGCCTCACTGTTTCCTTAGTTTTGTGGCAGCTCACTGATGCATTTAAAAGCTGGCCTAAATGCATGGACCTTGCCTATTCCCAGCAGGCAGGTGCCCTGGGTTTCCAGTCATCCCTCGCCAGCTCTGTGCTTTGGTGCAGTGTCTCATGCGTCTGGGTGCTTTAGGATGCCAGCTGGTCTCTCAGAGCCTGGGGTTGTGGTGCCCTGCCCAGGGGGCTACACCTTGGGACCTGGGGCTTGTTTTGAGCTTGCTTCAGGAGGGAGAACGTACAATCTGTGTTTAGAATGTGCTCTCTGATGCTTTACTGGTTTTGGTGAGAGAGAAGCCGTGGTTTTCTGTGCTGTCACAAAATGGGTGGGGCAGAGGCTCCCAAAGGTCAGGCTGGGCGTGGGGGTGAAAGAACTTGTCTCTCATGGGGGCCTGGAGAGTCAGAGCGGGGAGGACTCTGGTAGCAGCTTTCTGCTATATTACCTATGACCCTTAAACCGTCTGACTTCAGACCTTAATGAAGACTTGTTATCCTCCAGTTCTGATGTGGTTCTGGCTGAGTCTCTCCTGAGGTTGAGGCCAGTTCAGGGTGGGGGCTACAGTCATCTGAAGACTTGACTGGGTGGAGGGATCTGCTTCCAAGCTGTCTCAGCCACATGGCTTTTGGCAGGAGGCCTCAGTTCCCGCCCACAT
This sequence comes from Alouatta palliata, assembly GCA_004027835.1. NCBI lineage: Eukaryota > Metazoa > Chordata > Mammalia > Primates > Atelidae > Alouatta > Alouatta palliata. The sequence goes on along the minus strand of PVKV010006912.1, from coordinate 53,178 downwards.
GGGGCTCTCCTTGGGTTTCTTGAGTGTCCCCAGAGCGAGCCATCCCACAGAGCAAGACACAACAGCAGTGCCTGTCATGACCCAACCACAGACATTGCCCATGGTCACATCTGCCCCTCTGCTCATCAGAAGTGTCTGGATGCTTGTGTGCCCCCAGCATTCCTCAGTTGTAAGCTGATTACCCTGGTGATGGTGGTAGGAAGTTCGGGGAGGTACTTAGGTCACAGGAGCAGAGCCCTTGGGACTGGGATTTGTGTCCTTATAAAAGATATGAGAGGTGAGCCAGGCTTACCTCTGGAGAGCCAGCTACTTCTTCCACCATGTGAAGGTAGCACCAGGGTGCTGTCTGTGAACCAGATAAGTGGTCCTCGCCGGATCCCGAATCTGGGAGAGCCTTGATTATGGACTACACAGCCTCTAAAACGTTAAGGAATACATTATCTTCTTTATAAGCCAGCCAGCATATGACGTTTTTGTTATAGCAAGCCAGATGGATTGAGATGATAAGCGAATCATTAAGTCCAGCCCATGTTCACAAAGGGAATCCAGACCCACTGGTGGAAAGTGGGAATGTGGCAGGCTTTGGGGATGTGTTTTAGAACCACCGTGGGACTCAGGATGCTTCAGGGTGATCTAGTGTTTTGCAATTGTAGGAATGCCCTTTCCTGCCCACAGTCACGCAGAGCAGGGGGAGGTGAACCCTTGGCCTATAGCAGGGAATGATGTCACTTGTCATAGCTAATTGGGCATTTGCTGTGTTCCAGGCAGGTATAGCCCCTTAATCTCCACAACCACCTAGAGTGGAGGTGCGTTTAGGGGTGAAGTAACCTCCCCAGTCACAAGCTGGTACTTGACAGAGCCAGGATTCAAACCCTGGCATCACGGGCAGCTCCTGGGGGCTCAGCAGTGGTTGGGGTAGGTGTCACGTGTGCACAGAGACTTTCCAGGGATCCATGTGGTGAGAGAGGGAGGGGTAGTCCACCCCCGGTGGGTCTGGGTATGTGTGGGTTGGGTGGTCAGGGATGACCTTGCTGAGAAGGTGACATTTGAGTCCAGACCTGAGGAGGGGACGATGCTGTGTGGACCCGGGACAGCATGTGCCAGGAGGAGGGACCAGCAGGGGCCAGGGCCCTGAGGCAGGAGTGGCCTTGTGTGTAGGGAACACCGGGAGGACTGGTGGCTGAAATGGGGGCAAGAGAGACAGTGGTGGCAGAAGGTGGGGGCAGGGTCAGGGAGCAGAAAGACCACATGTAGGCCCCACCACTTGGGCACCGAGGTCCCATTTAGTTCTCTGTCCAGCTGGGTCTCTGGGGACAGGTGGGTGAGGGTCAAGCCTTGTCATCCAAGCGGGAGCAGCCCTGAGAGGAGTGTGAGCCGGTCCATCGCCTGAGGATCTGTCTGGCTGCATGTGCAGAGCAGACATGGGGGGGACACGGAGCTGGGGACCCACGAGGAGACACCTGCCACTGTTTGGAGGAGTGCTGGTGGTGACCTGGTCCAGGCGGGACAGGGGAGGGTTGAGAAGGGGCTGATTCTGGAGGGGGTGCCCCAGGTCTTCTGAGGGCCCAGGGGAGGGTGTGGAAGATACAGAGGGACACAGACAGTCCATTGTTTTTCCTGAGTGCCAGGATGGGTGGAGGAGCCCCCAGCTGAGATGGGGAGGCTGTGGGGATCAGCTGGGCCAGGCTGAGTGCAAAATGGCTGCCCAGTGTCCTAAAGGTGAGCTCAGGAGGCAGGGGGCTGTACAGTCTCCAGTGGGGTGAAGGCTTCCAAGTGGCCAGGTACATTTGGTCTGCGGTCAACATGGGCTCCCGGGCCAGTGCAGCCTCTTGCCGACCCAGAGGACAAAGCCTTTCTGGGGTCATCAGGGACGCACCTGCACCTGCACAGCAGCGGCCACGCCCACAGTATCGTTGGGTCACCGCCCAGTCCCCTGTCCCCTCACCTGCTTCTCACTTCTGTGTGTACAATATCTGGGTTCCAGGGTCTGAGGCTGGGTGCCACCTGCCCCAGAAGCACCCGGAGCCTGCTGTGGGGAAGCAGGTAGCAGCCTGGGCCTCCGGCTCAGTGAGTGTGGGAGGCCTCTGCACAGCCGATGGTTCGAGCCCTTGTGTCTTGGCCACCTCTCCTGGGAGCTGCAGAACTCCACAGCGAGGAATCATGAGATACCATCTGCAGCGGGGGCTTGTACTCCAGCTCACCTTAGAAGCCCCCAGAGTCTCCTTGTTCACACAGAGGCCAGGCTCACTCCCACAGTTCCTGATTCAGGGGATCTGGGTGGGGCCAGAGAATGTGCATTTCTAACACGTTCCTAGGTGATGCTGATGCTGTGGGTGCCCAGGCCACACTTTCAGAGAACCACTACTCTGGAGCCACCCCATGTGTGACAGATGGGGAAACTGAGGCTTGGAGAGATACGGCCCGTCCAAGGCCCAGACCCAGCTACTTTTGTTGTTGCCAGCAGCATTTCACATGAAGATATTCAGGGGATTGGGGTTCTCATGCAGGGGCCTGACAAATGGAACCTTCATGTTGACAGGGCCTCTGGGATTGTCCTCAGAGTCCACAGGGATTGTCCAAGGGCCTCTTCAACCTGGAGGCAGGGCTTGCAAGCCCAATGCTTCAGGGAGCGTGCCTTCCTCCAAGAGCTTGAGGCCCCTGGATCCAGCCAGCCAAGTCTGCTCTGGGCCAGTCCTCCAAACCTGAGCAGACAGGGCTGGTGCAGGGAGCCAAGGCCCCGGGAGAGCCAGGCTGCAGGCGCTGAGGTCCCATTTAGTTCTCTGTCCAGCTGGGTCTCTGGGGACAGGTGGGTGAGCGTCAGAGGTTCAGCCATGCCAGTGGGAGGGGGATACAAGACTTAGAGCCAGGTCACACACTTCCCATGGTTTGGGCACATTAAACATTCCCAGCCATGTGGCCATCCCAGGATAGTATGTGGTTTTATGTCACAGTGACTGCTTGACCTAGAACTGAAACGCAAGGTGAAGTCCTTGGAGGTTTTCCAGATTTTATCAACACAAGACAATTCCTTCCAGAGTTTTCCCAGGGGGAAAAAACCTGAAAATTCAAAATGTCAGCTGGTTTGGTGAAAAGTGGCCTTTCAAGGAAATATTTTGAGGTTTTCTTCCTTCCTTCTGAAATGATGAGGCATGGGAGGGTTTCTTGCAGGGTGATCTTTGTCCACAGTGCAGGGGATAGAACAGTCTGGAGTGAGAGAGAACCGCCCTGTAAGATGGGCAGGTACCACTCCCAGGGCACAGAGGGGAACACTGAGGCCCAGATGTGAAGGGGCCTCCCAGAGGCACGTGGCTGGGAGGTGGCAGAGCACACTGTACTGGTTGATGGCACCGGCCTGGGTAGATGCCTGGGTGTGGAGTCCCGGTGCCATCCCTCTCCAGCACTGTGACCTCGTCCAGGTCACTGTCCTCATCTGCACCCAGGGGACTATGGCAATGACCAGCTGGAAGCATATCGTTTGAGGAGGGAATGCACTGATTGACACCAAGATGTCAGGACACGCCCGGCACTCCATCTGCTCTCGGGAAGTGCTGGCCATGACCCTTGCTATTCTCATTCCTGTTTTATTTGACTTTTCACACCACTTCTAGATGGCACAAGCGTCTTCCAGGAATCATTTTTTATCGTGGCACTCCTGCTCAAGATCCTGCTGTGGCTCATTATTGTCTGGATGAACCAGCTTCGGTCTTTCCGGGCCGTCGTTTTTAAGGAAGTTTGACATGCCTCCTAGTCATCCATGACTTTGCCCTTCTCACCTCTTTGCTTTGTTCAACACCTGTTTTTGGCAAACAGATCTCCTCTGTGCCAGGCCCTGCTCCCGCACCCCCTGGCCATGGTTCTTTGCTCCCCAGTCCCAAACCTCCCCCAGCCATGGCAAAATGGAGGCCTTAGAGCCTTGCTGTGCCCAGAGGACTTGGCTGGGGAAGGAGGGAAGAAGTGTCACAAATTTTTATCCCTTAAATGCTGTTTGGACAGGAAGGCTATGTTCTGTGAGCAGATACAGCTTCTGCAGGGTGCATGCTGCCTATGGGCTCCTGTGGATGGGTGGCCTCTCCCACCTGCTCCTGTGGGGCGGGGCCTGCTCTGGCTCACTGCTCTGCCCCAAACTTAGCCCAGGCACCTGGGGGAGTGTGGATGTGTTTTGTGCTCTTGTCCAGGTGCTGGTTGCTCCTCAGGTGTCCTCCTAGAAGCCTCTTGGATTGCCGCCCCTGACCCTTTGGCCTGAGATGCTTGCCCCTCACCTCTAACCCATCAGGGAGCCTCTCACACAACGCGCCCCGGGCAGGCAGCTCTCTGCTGAAGTCAAATCAAGCTGGGACCCCTGAGCTCTGGCCCCAGTGAGAGGGAGTAGGATTTGGTTTTATTTTAAGTAAAGAAGACCTTGAAAGAGGCATTTAAGCATTGTAGGCGGTGGGTCTCTGTAGATGTCATTTGTATAACATGTGTCTAAATCTTCAGGAATAGAGAAGAAATTGCAAATGAGCACTAGCGCAGACACTCTGGAAGCTGAGGTCTTCGGATACCTATTTTGAGTTTATGATGACATCCCTAAGCTTGAGGTTCTTAAATGGAGGGGAGAAGGAAGTGGGAAATGGCCTGGGGGTATGGAAGTGGTTGAAGCTGATCAGGTCTGTGGGGTCTAACACTTACAACAACTTAGTTTCAGGTGGATCCTTTAAAGAAAGAACTCAGAATTACACGCAGATTCTGAGAAACAGCAGGTACAAATGGTGTGAACCTCTGTAGCCTCCCAGGAAACCTCCCTCTAGTCAAGTTTAGGAAGAAAACCTTTTGTCCTGTGTCCACCTGCATTGACAGTCTGTGTGCCCTTGAGGTGGCCACCTCATCTGAGCCTCAGTTTCCCTGTATCACGTGAGATGGTGCATTTGAGGCCCTGTACATGCATAATGAAAGGACAGCAGGGGCACTGCAGATTTCCTCAGGGATAGATGAAGGGCACAAGGCTTTCTAGACTCCAAAGGCTGCTGGGCCATCTTTAAATACTGTTTGACTCTGGCACTTGTTGCATTGCCTAATAGGGGGCTGCTGTGTCTCTTATTTTTATTCTTGCTTCAAAGCTGATAGCTTATGATATAAAGACCCCAATATTGTGGTGAAAACCTCCTCCTGGACTCGAGCAGCCCTGTTGGTTGGCTGCATTACTCTGGTGCTCTGCACTGTTCCAGCTTATACTGTGTTGTGTGTGCCTGTGTGTGCCTGTGTGTGCCTCTGCACATGTGCCTGTGTGCATGTGCCTGTGTGTGCACAGGCATTCTTGGGTTCTCTCTCTGGAGGCCCATTCCCTCCTAAGTGTGCCGAGTGCTCAGTGCTCCAGTTAGTGCTGCACTTTGATGACTTTGGTCCTATCTCCCCTGTGCCCCACTCCCATCTCTAGTCAGCATCAGGTCTGGCTTGACTCAGGGGCTCAAATTCCATCACCAGGAGTTATCTGAATGCTGCTTTTCCATGTTGGCCTCGCCCTCAGATAAGTTGCTCCAGGTGGTAGCCCAGGCAGCCCCCAGAGGGGAGAAGGCTTCTCGTTTCCAATAAATCTGTTGGGGATTCTGTTAGGGATTTGCTGGACGTGGGTTATGTGTCCCTCCTGGAACCAGTTGCTGAAGCAGAAAGCATGAAATGCGCTGATTGGCCAGATGTAGGCTGTGTGTGCACTCTCTAGTATTAGAGAGAATTAACTGCAACCGTGCCACATGGACTAGGAGAGCCTGGGGTGGGAGGTCTTCAAAGGACAGAAGATGTGTTATTGGCATAAGAAGAGGAGAGGCTGGACAGGCAAGAAAAGTAGCCACAGATGGCCACTAACCACCAGGGCAGCAGAGCATCCTGGGATCCGAAGGGGTGAACTCCCTCTATCCCTGGTAGAAAACCCTACTCAAAACACGGGAGAACCACTGAGATCATCAGGGGTTGCAGCCTGGAACTGAGATGGGATGTGGGGCAAGCAGAGTGGGAACACATAGAAACGGGGCGTAGGACAAGCAGAGTGGGAACAAGCTCTGGATCTCCTGCGAGGGGGACTGCTGGCCTGGGGAGCCTGGGGCGTGGGCACAGACACATGTGCCAGGGGCTGCATCAGTCTGGAGGCCAACACTTCCAGGAGGAGCAGGCAGGGAGTGTGAGGATGAGGGCCCCTGGAGGATTCTCCTGAGAGCTTGTTAGAAATGCATGTCTCCCGTCCACCCCAGGCCTCTCAGATCAGAATCTGAATTGTTACCAGATGCTCCCATGATTTCCGTGCACCACTTGTCTGAAAGGCTGGCTTCCTTTCTCCCAACCTTCAGTTGCATTGGTGGCGGGATTTAGGTTAGTTTGGTTTTCAGTTAAGACTTTCTGAAAGGCAGTGTGGCAATGTGTATGAAGGAGCTTTAAAACCGTCCATGCTCTTTGATTCAGTTTTTCTACCTCTGAGACTGTTGGTTAAGGAATCATCAGAGGCAGGGACAAAGAAAGTCATGCACAGAGATGTTCATTGCAGTATTATTTAAAATCAGAAACTACTGTGTACCCACAGTTAGGAAGGGGTGAAGTCAAATGTGACACACAATACGTTGGATATATTGGCTGTTAGATTACTACTATAAATATTGCTTTTGATTTTTACTGACATATAATATTTTACATATTTATGAGGTACACATGATATTTTGTTAGATGCATAGAATGTGTAATGATCAAGTCAGGGTATTTGGGGTGTCCCTGCACTTGAGTATTTACCATTTCTATCTGTTGGTAACATTTCAAGTGCTCTCTTGCAGCTATTCTGAAATTACAAAACATTGTTGCTAAGTGTAGTCACCCTACTCTGCCATCAAACAGTAGAACTTATACCATCCATCTAACCGTGTTTGTCCTATCGACCAGCCTCTCTTTCCCTCACTCCCACCCGCACGCCCTTCCTAGCCTCTAGTATCTATCATTCTACTTGAGATCTCATTCTACATGAGATCAACCTTTTTTTACCTCCCATATATGAGTGAGGATATGTGCAATTTGTCTTTCTGTGTTTGGCTTATTTCACTTAACGTAATGACCTCCCGTTTCATCCATGTGGCTGCAAATGACAGGATTTCATTCTTCTTTATGGCCATGTGTTTTCCATTGTGTTCACATGCCACAGTTTCTTTATCCATTTGTCCTGAAGTGTTTTCTCCTGTGGACACTTAGGTTGATTCCCTAGCTTTGCCATTGTGAATGATGCTGCAGTAAACTCGGAGTGCAGGTATCACTCTGATACACTGATGCTTTTCTTTTGGATATGCCCAGTAGTGGGTTGATGGGATTGTGTGGCAGTTCTATTTTTAGTTTTTTGAGAAATCTCCATACTGTCTTCCATTTACACAGTGACTGTTTTCCATTCCCACTAACAGTGTGCGAGTGCCTTTTTCTCCACATCCTTGCCAACATTTGTGTTTTTTTTGTCATTTTGATAATAGCCATTCTAACTGGGGTAAGATGATACTTCATTGTGATTTTGATTTGCAGTTTCCTGATGATTAGTGATGTTGAGGATTTTTTTTTTTTTTTTTTGTATACCTATTGGCCCATTCATCTGTCTTCTTTTGAGAAATTCCCATTCATGTCCTTTGCCCACTTTTGAATGGGATTATGTGTGTTTTTCTGCTGTTGAGTTTTGAGTTTCTTGTATATTCTGCATATTACAAATGTTTTCTCCCATTCTGTAAGTTGTTTCTTCACTCTGTTGATTGTTTCCTTTGCTGTTGCAGAAGTTTTTTCATTTAGTATAGTCCCATTTCTCTATTTTTGTTTTTCTTGTCTGTGCTTTTGAGGTCTTAGGTATGAAATCTTTGCCTAGACGTGAAAGTGTTGTCCTGAAGTGTTTTCTGTATGTTTTCTTCTCGTAGTGCTATAGTTTTGGGTGTTACATTTGAGTCTTTAACCCACTGTGTTAGTTCGTTTCCACTGCTGACAAAGACATACCCAAGACTGGGCAGTTTACAAAAGAAAGAGGTTTAAAGGACTTACAGTTCCATGTGGCCAGAGAGGTCTCACAATCATGGTGGAAGGCAGGGAGGAACAAGTCACGTCTTACAGGGATGGCCACAGGAAAAGAGAGAGAGCTTGTGCAGGGAAACTCATCCTTATAAAACCATCAGTCTCATGATACTTATTCACTGTCATGAGAACAGCATGGGAAAGACCTGCCCCCATGATTCAATTACCTCCCACTGGGTCCCTCCCACACACATGGGAATTCAAGATGAGATTTGGATGGGGACATAGCCAAACCGTATCATTCTGCCCCGGCCCCTCCCAAATCTCATGTCCTTACATTTCAAAACCAATCATGCCTTCCCAACAGTCTCCCAAAGTCTTAACTCATTTCAGCATTAACTCAAAATTCTGCAGTCCAAGGTCTCATTGGAGACAAGGCAAGTTCCTTCCACCTATGAACCTGTAAAATCAAAAGCAAGTTAATTACTTCCTAGATCCAGTGGAGGTATAGGCATTGGGCAAATACAGCCATTCCAAATGGGAGAAATTGACCAAAACAAAGGAACTACAGGCCCCATGCAAGACCAAAATCCAGTGAGGCAGTCAAATCTTAAAGCTCCAAAATGATCTCCTCTTTTGACTCCATGTCTCACATCCAGGTCATGCTGATGCAAGAGCTGGGTTCCCATGGTCTTGGGCAGCTCTGCCTCTGTGGCTTTGCAGGGTAGAGCCTCCCTCCCAGCTGCTTTCACTGGCTGGCATTGAGTATCTGCAGCTTTTCCAGACACACGGTGCAAGCTGGTAGTGGATCTACCATTCTGGGCTCTGGATAATGGTGGCCCTCTTCTCACAGCTCCACTTGGCAGTGCCCCAGTAGGGACTGTGTGGGGGCTCTGACCTCACATTTCCCATCCACACTGCCTTAGCAGATGTTCTCCATGAGGGCCCTGCCCCTACAGCAAACTTCTGTTTGGGCATCCAGGGGTTTCCATACATCCTGTGAAATCTAAGCAGAGGTTCCCAAACCCCAATTCTTGACTTCTGTGTACCCCCAGGCTCAGCACCACATGGAAACTGCCAAGGCTTGGGGCTTGAACCCTCCAAAGCCACAGCCTGAGCTCTACATTGGCCCCTTTCAGCCATGACTGGAGTGGCTGGGAGGCAGGGCACCAAGTCCTTAGGTGGCACACAGCACAGGGACCCTGGGCCTGGCCCTCAAAACCATTTTTTCCTTCTAGGCCCCCAGGCTTGTGATGAGAGGGGCTGCCGTGAAGACCTCTGACATGCCCTGGAGAAATTTTCCCTATTGTCTTGGGAATTGATGTTTGGCTCCTCATTACTTATGCAGATTTCTGCAGCCAGCTTGAATTTCTCCTCAGAAAATGGGATTTTATTTTCTATCACATTGTCAGGCTGCAAATTTCCTGAACTTTTATGCTCTGCTTCTCTTAGAAAACTGAACACCTTTAACAGCACCCAAGTCACCTCTTGAATGCTTTACTGCTTAAAAATTTCTTCTGCCAGATACACTAAATCATCTCTCTCAAGTTCAAAGTTCCACAAATCTCTAGGGCAGAGGCAAAATGACACCAGTCTCTTTGCTAAAATATAACAAGAGTCCCCTTTGCTCCAGTTCCCAACAATCTGAGATCTTTCTTATCTCCATCTGAGACCACTTCAGTATGGACTTTGTTGTCCATATTGCTGTCAGCATTTTGGGCAAAGCCATCTAGTAAGTCTCTAGGGAACTGCAAACTTTCCCACATTTTCCTGTCCTCTTCTGAGCCCTCCAAACTATTCCAACTCCTGTCTGTTACCCAGTTCCAAAGTTGCTTCCACATTTTTGGATATCTACATCAGCGCCTCACTCTACTGGTACCAATTTACTGTATTAGCCCATCTTCACACTGCTGATAAAGACATACCTGAGACTGGGAAGAGAAATAGGTTTAATGGACTTACAGTTCTACATGGCTGGGGAGGCCTCACAGTCATGGTGGAAGGCAAGGAGGAGCAAGTCACATCTTACATGGATAGTGACAGGCAAAGACAGAGCTTGTGCAGGGAAACTCTCCCTTATAAAACCATCAGATCTCACGAGACTTATTCACTATCACAAGAACAGCATGGTGAAAACCTGCCCCATGATTCAATTACCTCCCACTGTGTCCATCCCACAGCACATGGGAATTCAAGATGAGATTTGGGTGGGGACACAGCTGAAACACATCATTCACCTTGAGTTAAGTTTTGTGTATGGTGAGAGGTAAATGTTGTTTTAAAAGAATTTTGCAGGAACTCCTTAGGGAATATGGTGATAAGTGAGACAGATGCAGTGCCTCCCCTCTTGGAGCTGACGTTTCTATTAGGAAAGACAGACAATAAGCAAGTAGACAAATAAGACAATTTCAGATTGTGACATGTTCACAGAAGGATGAATGGGGTAATGTGGCAGAGAATCTAGGGGGCCGGGGGAGGACTATTTAGATAGGAGGGATACAGGGAAGGCCTGTCCTATGAGTTGACATTTAAAGTGAAATCTGAATCAGGAGACAGAGCCAGGAAAATCAAAAGTCAGAGTCAGGACAGATCTTCCAGGAAGAGGGAACAGTAGTGCCCTAGCTCTGGTGTTGGGGAGTTTGGCTGTGTGAGGGCAGAATGAAAGGGTGTGGCTGCAGCAGGGAGCTGAGGGGAAACTTGAACCCTAAGAAGGTGGAGGAATGAGCAGGGCCAGACCCTGCAGGCTTTGTTGGCTGTGTGTGGAATTTGGATTTTGTTCCAAGGGCAGAGTGCTGTAGAGTGCTGTAGAGGATGCAGAGGAACCTGACTTGGTCATGAAGGCCTCATGGACGAGGCCCCTGAAATGTGCTTATGATCCGCGTCTGGTGAGGAAGACGGGCATAGACTGATGTAAACTGTCGTTTCCACTGTATTAAAAAAATGGACAGGAAGCAAAGCCCATAAGCATACATGCAAAAACACGATAGTGATTACCTCCAGGTTGTAGGATTAGAGATGATTTTTACTTGTTTTTCTTATGCTTTTCTACATCACGCCATGTTAGAAAAATCATTGTGGTGATTTGAGAACTTGAATTTGGATCAGTCATGGCACTTAGTTGCAAACAACAGAATCTACTTTTTCTAGTTTGAGCCAAGGGGGATTTATTTCCATGTATTTTGACAACTGAGAGTCTAGGACCAAGCTTGGATGTCCCATAGCCAGGAACGACAGAACCTGGACCATCACCTAACTCCACCTGACCGTTGCCATGGAAACCCCACTGCCTGTGATGCTCAGCTTGACACTGGAGCCAGCTGCTGTGGGAGAACCAGATGCCTCTGTTCCCCTCCAGCCACGAGCTCATTTTTCCACCATGCTGTGTCACTCACGCCCACCTTCTCAATCTGGGCATGCCTCTGTCCAGAGGAGCTGAGAACATTTGCAGAACTAGAGCTGCAAGGGCATCTGGGAAAAGTAGATTTCAGTTTTCCAGAAGCTCAAGTTCAGTGAGGCATGGAAGGAGGGGGCTACACACATGGCAAAAGGGGCAGTTTGCAGTTTCCACTGCAGAAGAGAAACAAGAGTGACAAACATGGTCACTTGCACCTTGGCCTTCTGAAGGCCACCTGGAGGAAGGCTTGGTTATCCACTGTGCTCTCGTGAGGGCAGCCAGAGGCTCTTCTTGTCCCGGGAGCACTGGCTGTCCAAGCCTCTTGCTTTTGCCTCCCCAGTGCCACCAGGCTGATGTCCACCTGTTAGCACCTGCCCTTCTTTCCTTGGAAGAGCTCCTCAGCCACTGTGAGGCAGGCTGACGCCTGCAGACTTACCCTCCCCAGGAGCAGCCTTCAGCCAATCCCAGCTGCCTTGGCTCTGGGTTCAGAGAGCTGGAGGTGGCTGGAACTGGTTTCTAGGGCTCCCAGATAAACCAAGCCCCAGCTGCCCACAATAGTGGATGTCATGAGGTGCTGGGCAGCTTGACAACAGCCATCGTTAGCCCCCTTCTTTTTCTCTTCTCACCTCCCTACCCCTTTTCTCTTCTCACCTTCCAAATAAACTCCTAGCTGAATCCTTATCTCCCGGTTTGCCTCAGGGGCAGCCCACACAAAGGCATCAGGGATCATCCTGTTCCTAGATCTCAGCTTCATCTGTAGGAACCAGAAGGTTCCCGGATGCTCCTGACCACCTGCTTCCTTGCCCATGCTGAGTGCTGCCATAATCAAGGGCACACACACACGCACATACAGTGCACACGGGCATGCACGCACAGGTATGCACACCCACACACAGTGCACCACACATATGAACACACATGCACACATGTATGCACATGCACACATGCACAGGCATCCTCCACCCCAGGGGCTGCCCAGCCCCTCTCCCTTTTCTCCCCATATTATTGCTCCTTTGGCCATAGGACAGGTGATGTTATGCCAGGGGCTCCAGGGCATCCTCTGCATGTGCCATCCTTCCTGTAAAAGATAACTCTGCTGCATGTTACTGTTGGAGTGTGGGTTCTGGGCCAACACAGTCCTGGCTTCCCACAGCAGACACTTCCTGGAGCCTGCTCATACCAGGCTGCATGCTGGGCTCCAGTGCGTGGGAGGCACCATCTCCTCCAGATGTTCCCTTCCCTGCAGGCCCCCACAGGTCAGCCTCTGTGCAGCCCTGCAACAGCCTAAAGGCCCAGAGCAGGATCACATCCTCAAATCACACCTCCGGCAGGCGGTGAGAGAAGCAGCTTTATTCATCAACCTCTCTGTGCCAGGAACGTACTTATCTCTTCCCCAGATTTTAGGGGCCAATTGTCGTCGTCATCCCTAATCCACAAATGAGGAGACTAGGGCTCATGGAGATTAAGTGGCTTCTGAGGCCACCTGGAAGCCAGTGAGGGGTGAAGCTGGGCTGGGACCCAGGAGGAGCTGGGACCCAGGAGACTCTGGTGGCTCAGGCTCAGTGCTTGTCCCCTGGTGTCCCAGAATGTGGAACTCCTGGTTTGGCTGCATTGCTGTGCCTCAGCCCCACATAACAAGCACTGGAGACCCTGCAGTGAATGTGACAAAATCCTCATCCTCGTGGCATTTCCATCCTACTGAGGCAGACAGACCCTAAGAGACATAAATAGAGAGCTTCACGTGGTCCTGAGTGAAGGCCACAAGGCAGAGACCTGGGATAGAGGCGCAGAGGAGGAGCTCTGTGTCAGCTGTCAACCACCATGTAGCAAGTGACCCCAAAGCATAGGAGCTGAAGACAGCAAATGTTGATGGTCTTGTGGTCTGTCCTGCTGAACCCACAGTTGGAGTCACCCTAATAGCAGAGACAGGGGAGTTTCCTGCAGGAGTGCCCCAAACCTTCCCAAGCTGGAGCCAGTTGTCATTCCAAAGAAAGGATCCCTGAACGCCTGGGTGACCAGTCTATAGCATTTTTTAGGAAACTTACACACATAGGCCTGTGGTGTCACTGTGATGGACAGTGAGAAAGAGCTGCCTACTCAGGCACGTTCATAAGCAGGGCCCAGTTCAGCACTGGTCAGCACACAGGGGACTGAGGCACCCTGTCTCTTGCTTTCTGCGGTCAGACATGCAGGAGCAGTGTGGCAGTGGATCTGCCTCTGGGGTGCTCATGTCATTGCGGTCATGATGTTGTCTGGGGCTGCAGCAGCGGAGGGGTGGAAAATCTGCTTCTGGGCTCACACATGTGGTTGGTGGCAGGAGACTCAGGTCCTCACCACCTGGGCCTCTTCCAGAGGGGCTGCTCACAGAACAGGGCAGCCGGCTGCGCCACGGTGAGCATCCCAAGATGGTGATGAAGATAGAAACACACACACGTGCCACGTGTACAGACACACACACAAACACACACACACACACACACACACACTCTCTCTCTCTCTCTCTCTCTCTCTCTCTCTCTCTCTCTCTGTTGGCCTCTGCTTGCTTTCTTTTCTTTCCTGGCTATGATTAAATGGAAAACAAAAACAAAAAATAAAAACTTTCAAAAGCTGCTCCTGGGATCACCTCTCACCATCATCAGGCTTCCTGGGAATTCACTGGGGGGTCTTCAGCTGCCAAGGGCTGGTCTGAACCTTGTCCCATGGCCCCCGGGGTCAAGGAGATGCCACAGGTGTCTGTGCGCCGTTCCCATCTCACATCAGCACTTCATCTGCTGTCATGGGGACCGTGTGACCCAAGTTGCTGTGCATTGATGCTGAGTTAGAATTGCTGGACGGGGAGACCAGGGTCCTTCTAGAACAAGGGGTTTGCACTCAGGCACCTGGAACACACATTGCTGGGGACTACCTGCCTTCTGTCTCATTTGCTACTGGTGAGCACAAGGATGAGGCTGGGTAGCACCAAGGGAGGCTAGGTCTGAATCTGTGTGCAAGCTTGGTTCCATGGGAAAGGCATCCCCTGCGGCTTTCTGTGCTGATGGGCCGTGCAGCATGTGCTCTGACTTGTGGTCTGGGACGTTACTGAAAAGGCAATGAACAAAAAGACAAATCTCTGACTTTGGGTTAAGTAGTTTTTAGTTCTCTAGCTTTCTGGCAATAAAATCCAATTTGGGACATCCAGGGATTGGATTTCTGAATGTGTTTGCTCAAAGCCCTTAGCTCCTTAAGTCCCAGGAAGCCCAAGCCAGGCTTTAGCTATCAGCTGTGTGGGGTTTAATTCCAGAGTCCCTTTTCTTTGGTGTATAGAGCAGGAAGGCATCACTGTCAATTCCGTGTAGTCACAGTCTCTGTGAAAGTTCAAGTGAGCAATACAATATGATTGTCCAATTTCTTGACATTCAAGCTTGTCTCCATTGTAATGTGGTTGTAATTGATTTCTGGATACTTGAAAATAGAGCTGGTTCTGGGGAAATACACTGGAAATACCAAGTAGGAGATGCGGTGAGGCCAGTCACACCTCTTTCACTTATTCATTCATTCACTCGTTTATTCATTCATTCATTCATTCATTTAGTTGCTGCCTAGGTCAGAGTTCTGGAATCATAGGCCCCTCCTCTGGCTTTGCTCTTCATTCCTGGGGTGTATTCAAATCCTGGGGAAAAAAATTGCAGTCAAGGTGATGGAAACTGGAAAAGGATGGGAAAGGAACCCCAAGTCTTCCAAGAAGAGTGGACTTTGTGAACACAGTTCCAGGTCAAAAGAACAGCAGTGAGAGACCCTGGAAGATTGCGCCTGGGGATGCCTGCTGAGGCTGGGGAGGAGATGCTGGGGACAGCCGGGGACCTCAGGGTCCTCGCATCTAGTGTCACTATGCAGGTCTCCCAGAGCAGAGGGTTCTGGGCTCTAAGCGTGTGTTCTTCTCATTGCAGGTCTGAAGGAGAAAGCTCGAGGAGTGTCAGGTATGTGCTTCATTCACTTCTGTCCATGTGTGGTCTGAGTCCTGGCGCTGAGCGGCGTTGATGGAACCATGTGCTTTGATTTCCCCCTGCGGGTGTCCCAGGTCAGACCTCTCCTCCCTTGGCTGCTCCCCTGGGCCCTGGTGTGCGCCCCAAGGGCCTGGGCATGATCTGCAGGAGCATGTCTGTTGGCTCTGCATCCTGGAGCAAGGGCGCGGGCCCCCTGCCCAGCTTCTTTGCATTTAGAGTTATCTCTGTGGAGGTCACCCGGGTTGGTGGTTGTTCCTCCCTTTCTGGGGCTGGCGGTGGCCCAGTGTGCTATGGCCCATCTAGAACCAGAAGTTTCTATACCTGACATCTGGGGCGGGGCTGGGTGGGGCCAGGGCAAGTCTAAGATGCTTGGTGGTGGTGGGTGGGGCCAGGGCAAGTCTAAGATGCTTGGTGGTGGGCCCGGCTGCAACCAGCCTCTGACAATCCAGGGGTGTCTATGGCAGGTGTAGTGCCCTGCCCATCCCCGCCCCACCAACTGAGGGTAGGTGGGGGTGGACATGGAGTGGGCTTTCTGCCAGAGGCTCTGACTGGACCTAGAAGAGGGGCTGGTGTGGGGTGTCAGTGCCCTAGTCAAGGGGCCTGGAGCCCAGCAGTTTTCAAGGAATGAGCTAGGGGACCAAGGCAGCCATGGCCGTGGGAGATGGGAGTCAGCATAGCGAGGGAGGCTGGGGATGGGAGGAGAGGCCAGGAGGCAGTTAAGAGCCCATGGGCCCCCAGTCCTCTGGCAGCAGATGGACTTCCAGGTCTCAGAGTGGTGGCCAGGCCGGTTTGTACTGTGATGTTATAGGCTAGGGAGATGAGATATCCTGAGCTTGGCCCTGGGGGTGTCAGCTGGAGTGGGGTCCTCCAGGTGCCTGCAGAACAAGAGGCAGAGCTGGGGGAGTCTGCATTCCCAGGGAGCCTCTTGGGAGGCAGCATACTTGGGGCATTCAGCTGTGTGCTTGGAGCACGGGGCATGGGCAGGGAGTTGGGATCCAGGGAGCCAGAGTCCAGGGAGTGAGAGGCAGGGTCCAGCAGGAGGCAGAGGCATGCTCAGAAGGGGAGCTGGAGAGAGAGGGGGTCCCGGAAGGACTGTGTGCAGAGGTGAAGCTGGGGATGGTGCAGCACTTGGGCTGGCAAGAGTAGGAGCTAAAGGGGATGAGGGGATGCCAGGGGAATGATGGAGAAAGGCTAGGGTCTGGAGATCCCAGGGAGTGGGCAGCAGGCTGTGAGAGCAGTCTGAGGTGTGCAGTGCCCTGGAACACAGCCCAGCCCTGAGGAGGAGGGGACGCTACCCTTGGTGCCTGATGGAGAAAGCTGTGTAACGTACCATGAAGTGAGCAAAGCAGGGTGTGAGAGTGCACAGCTCACACTACTTTGGGATAAGAAAGGGCAGATGTGAGTACGTACATTCTTATTTAATTTGTCAACAAGAAGAGAAAGCAAACAGGTAGCTTTTAAAATGGTCCCTTCACAGGGAGGGCAAGGCAGGGCCTCAGTGCCCGTGAGCCTCCTCAGGGCAGACCTAGGAATATTCCTGAGGCTTCTGAACCCTGTCAATGTAATACCTGTTTAAACAGTTAATTCAAAATAGCAAGATAGGAAGAGGCAGGTTGCCAGTCCCTGGGGCTGGCCCTGTGGTGGCAGGGGATTCCAACGGGGACTCTGAGGGGCTGCAGGCTCAGGAAGGAGATGGCCCCGCAGCCTCTCGGGCCCTCTCCGGCCTGCCTCTCTGAGCCCCTTTGGGATCTAAGCTCCCCCAACCCCCCACGGTGGTATCCTTCACCCTCTGTCTTCCAAGAAGGTGGCTGCTTACCTGAAGCTGTCATTCTGTGAAAGTTCATGGCAGGCAGCGGGTCCCTTACAGAGGTGTCCTGAGAGCAGCTTGCTCTCACTGATGAACTGAGTGGGGGCCAGTGACCATGCAGAGTGAGTGGACCCTTGTGATGGGGATCTGGTCTGCCCCAGCCCCACCCAGCCCAGGGCTCCCTCCAGCGGATTGTCATGAAAGCATTTGCCAGGCAGGCGCTGTGGAACCCAGCCCTGGAGGAGGAGGATGGGAATGACATTTCAGTGGGGAACAGGATGTGCAAGGACCCCCAGGGGCGAGCATGACTGGCTGCCTGGGGAGAGTGAGGAATGGCCTCCATGTCACAGGGGGAATGGCACGCAGAGACGAGCCACACGGCTCCCAGCGGGGTGCACAGATAGGGGAAGCCGGGCAAGGGAGAGAGCGGATGGAAGTTCCAGCAGGGAAGGCTGTATTTAGTTCTTCCAGGGCTGAGGAATCCAGCCCCAAAATGCCCTGCTGTGTAGACATCGAAGTTGCTGAGACTAAGATGCTGGGGTCAGACTCACCATGACTTCACCTGTCCTGGCCTGTTGTTCCCATCATGCACAGACATTGTGTTTCTTCCCCATGCCACTGATGACTCCAATGCCAGGCCTATGTCATGGGTCACACCCTCCCCACAGAAGCAGGGCCTCCCTTTTCTTAGGACCAGAGGCCCCAGATCATTCAGATCTGACCCCACCCCCACTGCCGTGCTTCCGGTCACCACCCTCTGGACAGAGAGCCGCCAGATCTGGGCTTCCACAGCAGTGTCCGTGCAGGGTCTGCGTCACCAAACCCGGGCTCCTGACTGCGGTTCTCTCTGAGTGACTGTGCCCTCTCCAGACCCGCTAGAGGGGAGGTAGGAAAACTCAAGTGTGGCTACGACCCTCCCCCACTTCTCCCCCAGGACTCCCCGTGGCCTGACACACTGTAGCAGTGGCCCTCATGGTCCCTGGACGCCACGCCCCTACCAGTGCAGCTGGGCTTCCACGACCTTCCCACGTGCACCTCCAGCTCCCACCCAATGGTGTCACTTGCCTTTCCAAATGCAGCCCATGATTCCTGCGTGCCTGCTCCCTGCTGTCTGTGACTCAGGATGTTTACTCTGTTTGGAAAATGCTCTACCCCACCCCCTGAAGATCCTTCCTTTCTCAGAGCCTCCATGGTGGCTGCCTTTCTAGAGCTTTGAGGGGAGGTGGGGCTGACGGGGTGGCCTCCTGGTTACCTCTGGGGCTTTTTGTGCTTCACTTTCGATATCCTAGTCCCTTCTGCTTTGTGTTCAAATGACTTAAGCGTTTGTCTTTCTTCTTGGGCAGAGGAAGGCCCCCAGGTCAGGGATGAGGGCCCTGAGTCGTGGCTGGATGGTGCCAGCACCTGCGGGGCACAGAGCGGGCACCCCGGCAGCATCTGTGCAGTGGATTCATCTTGGCCACGCTGGGAGCCCTGGGCAGGATGCCTTGCACAGAACAGGCACATGTTAATGTGTGTTCAGTTGGACTCAGGACTCATAAATATTTTCAGGCTATAAAACAGAAGGAAGAGGAAAAATGGACCACCCCCATGCTCAGTGGAGACCCCTGCAACACCCTCCCCATACCAAACACTCACTAAAAATAGTGGGCAGAGGGTCTGCATTTGACAAATCAGTAAAGCTGTGTGTAGATTTTATTTGCCTAAGGAAGGTATGACTGACACTGAGGTCTCATGGCTTGTGCTAAACATTAAGGACACACAGGGGCAGGGCTTGGGGGATCGCACAGGTAATCCCAGCACTTTGGGATGCCAAGGGAGGAAGACCATTTGAAGCTAGGAGTCCATGACCAGCTTGGGCAACATAGCCAGACCCTATCTCTACCAAAAAAAAAAACTTAAAAAAATAAGGACACAGTCCTGAGAGACACCCCCTCCCCACCAGCTCTCGCCCTGCCCCATGGTCCCTGCTTAGTGAGATTCTCGTTCTTTAGACTCAAATAATCAGAGTTGCCTTCTTTTTGGTTGGCTTTTCTTAGCCTCTGGAGCAGCAGGGAAGTGCTTTTGCATGGAGAAGTCTGTTTGTGAATTCACGCTCACTACTTTTCCCTGAGGCAAAACATTTGCAAGATCAGATATATTCATTTTCCACAAATGAAATGACTCATGTTTTGACCATTTTGCAAACGTAGGACTTTGCTCATTGTTCCCAGGGAGGATGTGTCTGCTTTTGACTCCATCAAGAGGAAGGCTCTGGAGGCCCTCAAATGTGAATCTTATAATGATTTATTTATGGAAGAGGGACCATAGGAAGAGAAGAGGTTTGTCAAGTTTGGAGTCTGCAAAAATGAAAGACCGGGTGGAGGGTCCAGAGAGAATGTGGATACTGGATTGAAAGTGCCAGAGCTTTCTACAGGGTGCAAGCATTATCTTTTTTTTCCCCTGGCACTCCGTCAAATCCTTGAAATTAACTGAACTGCATTCAGTCATAGGAATAAGTTCCATTCGATGAGTGCTCACTATGGGTGGGGGCCTCACCTCATCTGCACAACCAACTGCAGCCTTTCAGGAGACTTATTATTGGCTCTTATTTTTTCAGCTCTGGCAAACTGAGGCTGAGAGTAGAAAACAGCTTGCCTCTGATGACGTGGCTTTCGAATACAAAGCTGGGATGCCAGGCACCAAAGCCTTTGCAAGTCAGTGTTGCCTGTGGTGCTTGTCGAAAATACAGATTTCCAGGCCCTATCCCTTTCATGCCTCACTCAGTAGGTCTGGGCAGGGTCTGGAAATCTGCATGTTTTTGAGATGGGCTCTTGTTGTCCAGGCTGGAGTGCAGTGGCGTGATCTTGGCTCACTGCAACCATCACCTCCCAGGTTCAGGTGCTTCTCCTGCCTCAGCCTCCCAAGAAGCTGAGATTACAGGAAGCTGACACCAGGCCCAGCTAATTTTTGTATTTTTAGTAGAAAGGAAGTTTCACCATGTTGGCCAGGCTTCTCTTGAACTCCTGACCTTAAGTGATCTACTAGCCTCAGCCTCCCAAAGTGCTGGGATAACAGGTATGAGTCACTGAGCCCAGCCTCAATCTGCATTTTAAATAAGTGTTCACGTGATCTTAACAGGCTGCCTGAACATATGGTCTCTCCAAGGAAACAGAATTTCTCCAAGTATGGCAGTGTCCAGTGGCAGAGCTTCATAAGCATGAGCTGACTGAAGTGCAGAAATTTTGCTTCTAACCCTAGAAGAATTTTTTTTTTTTTTTTTTTTTTTGAGACTGAGTCTCACTCTGTTGCCCAGGCTGGAATGCAGTGGTGGGATCTCAGCTCACTGCAACCTCCACCTCCTGGGGTCAAGCAATTCCTGTGCCTCAGCCTCCGGAGTAGCTGGGACTACAGACGCATGCCACCATGCTTGGCTAATTTTTGTATTTTTAGTAGAGACAGGGTTTTGTCACATTGCCCAAGCTGGACTTGAACTCCTGGGCTCAAGTGATCTGCCTGCCTCGGCCTCCCAAAGTGCTGGGATTACAACGTCTGGCCCTGACCTGAGAAACATTGCATGAAGTGGCCCCGTGTGGGTCACCTCCCCTGTCAACACTGAACGTTAACTGGCATTTCCCAAAGGCAACAGCAAGGCTCAGGGCTGGCGCAATGCGGGCAGCCCGAGGACTGCTTTGTTTGGGGATGGTCGGGGAGCTTCTGGATGCTGGAAACAGGTTTATAACATTGGGAAAAATGCACACTAAGACAATGGATCACTCAGGAAGGCTAGTTTACTTCCTGCAGGAAGGGTGCAACTCGCCAGCAGTCTTGCCATGCGAGCACACCTGAACAAAGGAGACAGGGACATTTATAATTTTCATAACCTGGCGCAATTGCCTTACTGCTGTGGCCGGTTTCCATTGGCCGGAACAGGACCTCACATTCTGTGCTTGACCCAATTGGCTAAAAACTTGGAAATTTTCTAAAGAAGTAAAGGCAGAGGAGAACAAAAGAAAAGAGGAAGTAGCTTGAGGAATGCTTAGAGAGCATTCCTCAATGCGATAATATTTCCAAATAAGGAAGGGAAATAAGCTTTGACCTAAGACTTGCCTGGGCTTGTCCAAGCATGCCAGGGCAACTATCTAGGTTAAAGTGCAAGAACTGAGAACACGGGATGCACTTATGTCTTTATTATGACTAACAGCTGCTTTAAGATTATTAGCAAAAGCTCTAAGAAAGTATTATTTATTCATAATAAACTAAGAGGAAAGCTTTGAAGAGGAACCTTTTACTTATCCTTATTTTCTACATGGAAAAGGTGTGCCTGGTTACCAGCATTGGCTCAGCTGGAACCAAGATGTGTAAGTAAACGTAATTAGTCCAGACAAATCCAGTTTTCTGTTTCCATACCAAGGCAAAACAGCCTTTGTCATTAACAGGGCCTTTTCCCCGCAATGCCAAAATGAGAACACACTGTTTATTTTGTACACACGGAGGTATGAAAACTGCTGAACGTGGCAGACAAAGCTGGGTGTGTTTGCTGTGCCAGATAAACAGCGCTGAACTCTTTCTCTTCAGGAAGGAATCAGAGCTGGCTCCAAACGTGAGAGCCGGGCTGGGGTTGGGCCAGCGCCGTCTGCCAGTCAAGCCATGTTTTGGAGGTGCTGGACTGAGGGCTGAGCTGGCGGCCTCTGGAGGCAAGTGGACATTTCTTAGTACTGTGGAATCAAAAGAGTATAGGCACTGGGGGCAGACAATCTTGAATTCAAATCCTTTCTTTCTGTCTAACCCTCTGTGTCACCATGCACCAGTCACTAAGTTATGCAAACCTCAGATTTCACACTCATTCAACAGTCTTAATTGAACACCTACTGCGTCTGTCTTTGTGTGGACTACTAAGGGTGTGAAGACAAATGAGATGCAGTTAATTTCTGCTACATGATAAAATGGGAGCAAAGACTTTAGCCTCAAGCCCATGGACCAATTAAATGAGGCTATAGATGGAAGAGCACATGCCATGTCATAGCATTCAGTTAACATCCATTTCCTTTTTTCTCCCTCCACCATGGTCTGTGGAGATGCAGCTGCGCAGAATTGTGAGGGAGATAAGCTTATGTCTGCATGAGCAGGAGGTGGTGGCCCCTGCTTGGAGAGTGTGCCCTGTTGGCTTTCCTCCTTTCTTCCTTCGCTCCCCTGGGTTTATGATTGAGGTTTCTTGGGCATTCTTGACTTTGGTGGCCTTTTACTTTTCCATCTCCTTGACTCTCTGTACTGTATCCTGAGCAATTTCCTCAGGATGGTCTTCCAGTTCACCAGTGCTTTCTTCAGCTGTGTTCATTCTGCTCTGTGGCCCATGAATTATGGATCCCTGAGGCCCTTGAATGGCCTTTGGATGCTCTCAGCCTGCTTCTGGAGGCACTACTGGTCCTTTCTTTACATAGGAAATAGAAAGATCTTATAGGAGCCACATTCAAGTCACTGGGCAAAACCCCATCTGACTGGGTGTATTTTGCTTTTTGATTTGTTTTCTGTAAACTTGTGTAGAGAAATAATAACTGACTGTTTAAAAAGATGGGCCAGAGATATTGGTGCAGGGACAAGGGAGGCTACTAATGTACTCACTGGGGAATTAGACTAAATTCCAAAATACATTTAGTAAGCCTTGTCTAAGCATCTGCTTCTATTGCAACCAAATCTTAAAGGGACTTAGAAGATGGTGACACAACGCATGTGCATGAGTCTGACCCAGGTCCAGAGTTTGGGAGAGTAAGAACTTTGAAACCAACCAGTCTAAGCTGAATAACCTTGGTCAAATGATTCAAATTCCCTAAGCCTCAGTGTACTTTATCTCAAATGAAAGTGAAAACCCAGAGTTTTCACTAGACCCAGAGTTTTCTTGATTTTGTCCACATCTGACTCTCCATTCTCTCCTCCATCACTGTGGTTATCACACTGGCCTTCTGGTACGTCCATTCCTCCAAGTTCATTAGTGCCCCCAGGGCCTTTGCCTATGCTCTTCCCTGAGCCTAGAACATGCTCCCCCAGGTCTCACCCAAGATGGGTTCTCATCTTCAGTCCAATTCTCCTTCAAATGTCACCTCCTCTTCCCTTATCATCCCACCTGAAGTAACCTAGCCAATCTTGTACACCAGCCTGTTTACTTCTGTCCCTTATCTGTCTGTCCTCACTGGAATGTCAGCAGGAACTTTGTCTTATCCGGTGCTGCGTCTCAGTGCTCGGCCATGTGCCATGATACCACGTGCTATTTTGATCTCTATATTTGCTACTGCCCACATCCAAGGGGAGCACCTCTGGAAGGAGGCCAGAGCTAAATGTGCTAAGCCTGCCTGTCCACATGCCTGGATGCTTCCACTCTGTCCCTCCTCCACTCACTTCTTTTCTCTTTCCTAATTGCCCATATAGGACTTTCAATACTATGCTGAACCCACATGACAAAAATGGCATCCTTGTCTTGTTTCTGATCTTAGCTAAAAAGCTTTCAGTCTTTTACTGCTGAGTATGATGTTAGCTGTGGATTTTTTGGATATGGCCTTTATTATGTTGAGGCAGTTTCTTTCCATTCCTGTTTTGTTTAGTGTTTTTATTTTATTTATTTTTTATTTTTCCTTTTTTGAGGTGGAGTCTCGCTCTGTTGTCCAGGCTGGAGTGCAGTGGTGCAATCTCAACTCACTGCAACCTCTGCCTCCCAGGTTCAAATGATTCTCCTGCCTCAGCCTCCTGAGTAGCTGGAATTGCAGGTGTGTGCACCACGCTCAGCTAGTTTTTTTGAATTTTTAGTAGAGATAGGGTTTCCCCATGTTGGACAGGCTGGTCTTGAACTCCTGACCACAGGTAATCCACCCGCCTCGGCCTCCCAAAGGGCTGGGGTTAGAGGCATGAGCCACTGCACCCGGCCTTATTTAGTGTTTTTATTATGAAAAGGTGTTGAATTTTGTCAAGTGTGTTTTCTACACCAATTAAGATGGCCATGTGTTTTTTTCCCCTTCATTCTGTTATGCATCACACTGAACAGTTTTTGGATGTTGAGCCATCTTTGGGTCCAGGAATAAATTCCACTTAGTCATGCTACAGAATTATTTAATCAGGATACTGAAGTTGGTTGCTGATATCTGTTGAGGATTTTCACATCAGTGTTCATAAGGGGTGTTAGTCTGTGATTTTCTTGTAATGTCTTTGTCTAGCTCTGGTACAGGACAATACTGGCCTCATAGAATGACGTAGAAAGCAGTACCTACTTGAAGTTTTTGAAGCAGTTGGAGGAGGATTGGTGTGATTTCTTCTGGAAATGTTTGGTAGAGTTCATCAGTTGAAGCCATCAAGTCCAGGGCTTTCCATTGTCAGGTGTTTGATTACTAATTCAGTGTCCTTATTAGTTATGAGTCTATTCAGATTTTTTATTTCTCTGTGATTCAGTCTCAGTAGGTTTAGGTGTTTCTAGGAATTTGAATCATCTAGGTTATACGATTTCGTGTATGATTACTCATAGTACTCTCATATAATCCTTATATTTCTGCAAAGTCAGTAATAAAATTCTAACTTTCACTTCTGATTTTAGTTGAGTCTTTTCTCTTTATTCTAGTCAATCTAAGCAGTGAATCGTCAATTTTGTCAGTCTTTTGGAAGAACCAACTTTCGTTTGGGTTTGTTTATTATTTATTTATTATTGTTATTATTAGTTTATCTCTGCCATAATCTTTATCATTTTCTTCCCCTGCCAACATTGGGTGTACTTTGTTCTTTTGTTACTAGCTCCTTAAGTTGTGAAGTTATTTTGTTGATTTAAGATCTTCCTTCTTCTTTTGTATCGAGCTATACATTTCCTCCTTAGCACTACCTTTGCTGTGTTCCATAAGCTTTGCTATGTTTTTTTTGCTATGTTTTTTTCTTCTCCTCTCAGTATTTTCTAATTGTCCTTGTGATTTCTCCTTTGACCAACTGGTCTTTAAGAGGGTGTTGTTTAACTTATACAACTTTGTGAGTTTTTAGGTTTTCTCTCTGTTGTTGATTTCTCACTTCATCCCATTGTGGTCCCAGAAGTTACTCTGTAGACTATTTCCTAAAATCGCTGAAGACTTAAATTGTGGCTTACCCTGTGGTCCGTCCTGGAGAAAGTCACATTCACTAGGAGACTCTGCGTTCTGTTGAGTGGAGTGTCCTGTTAGATCTAGTTGGTGTCTGGAGTGGCTTAGCACTCAACTCAGTTTCCTTACCTATCTCTGGTCTGGTTGTTCTATTGTTATGGAGAATAGGGTATCTAAGCACCACCTATTAATGAATAATTGTCTAACAAATAACAAATAACTCCCTTCCATTGTGCCAGTTTTTGCTTCATATATATACATATAAATATGTAAGTTCCAGCTTCTTGGTGTTCCCGTGTCAGGCAGTGAATCTGTGGGTGCAGACACCTATCAGCACCCATCAGGGAGCTTCCCCGTGGGTTCCTAAGGAACCTGAGGAAGGTCCAGAAGGCCCTGCCCTCATGCATGGCCGGGGCTCAGTGTGCACAGCCTTGAACATGCGGTGACCCTGCCCACTGCTGATGGTGGCCAAGGAGGGACGGTCCTAGAGATTCACCAGTCAGATAAGATTCTCCTTCCCCCCACAAGAGAGCAGGATCAGGAAGCAAGAAGTGGGCTGGGGACAGGGTGGGAGTGTTGTGGGCCCCTTGACTCTCCCATGTGGATTTTCTATATGTATAACAAGCCGACATGTGGCTACCCAGTCCTGCCGTCCTTAAACATCCATCCCTGACTCTCATCCCGTTGGCTTTGGAGCACTCTATGCCCTGCCTCCTAATGACCTTTCCACCCACTCCCGCCTTCCCCTCCCAGTGCACACGTTGAAGCATCCAGTTTGCCAAAGGCACAATCACATCTCCGTTCCTTTGCAAGTTTCCTTTCTGGGAAGCGCAAATACCCACTACCCAGTCAAGCTCCACTGGGCTTCTGGAGATGCTCAGACACAGATTCCACTGTATTCACTGCCCAGCTGGGAAGGTGAGACAAGAACAGAAACCATTTACAATCCAGAGCCACCTGTTCACAGCTACAAAAGAAAGACACACACAGCACCATGCACGCCCACCTGCTGCAGGAGAGGTGGGGACAGCTTCTGAAGAGGGTGGGTCTGGCAAGGCTCCATTGCTGGGGTGTGACCACAGGAACTGGCCAGGAGGCGTCTCAGGCCGAAGAAACCAGAGTGGCAGGAACACATAGGACAGAAGTAGGCATGAGGCTGCGGACTGGGGCTGGGATCAGCCTCCTTGGTGGCAGGCCAGCCCCTACGAGTGCACTTTGTTCTGGGTCTCCAGACTGAATGGTCCCCAGCTCAGCCCCGATAGCTGAACTTCTGCTAATGAGACCGGGCTGCCTCTTATGCCCCTCACCAGTCCAAGCCCAGTTCGACAGGAGGGGCTCTGGGTTTTGTTCTAAAGGGTGGGGTATCTTCTGGAGGGGTCCTGCAAGGAGTGCCTGCTTCAACTTCCATTGGACCAGACTTCTCTGGTTGCTGGGTACAGGGGCTCTGGGCCGAGAAAGGAAGCCAGGAGCCCTGAGAAGGACACCAGGGTTACCCTTGAGAGAGGAGCCCTAGCCTGGCCTGGACATTGGAGGGGAGAGAGAGGAGGGAGAGGGGAAAAGGAGTGAAGGGAGTAGATAGGGGAACAGAAAGAAAAGGGGAGCAGGGAGGGAGGACAGGGCACAGGCAGGAGTAGGGACAGCCCAGAGGTATTCACTGGAAGTCGCCCCTGCAGGACTTACTGAGGGAGTGGCTATCTCCTAAGAGAGAAAGAAAAGAATGAAGAACAATTTTTTTTTTTTTTTTGAGATGGAATCTTGCTCTGTTGCCCATGCTGGAGTGCAGTGGCTCCATCTCAGCTCACTGCAACCTCCGCCTCCTGGGTTCAAGCTTTTCTCCTGCCTTAGCTTCCCATGTAGCTGGGATTACAGGCACCAGCCACCACAGCCAGCTAATTTTTGTATTTTTAGTGGAGAATGGGTTTCACCATGTTGGCCAGGCTGATCTCAAACTCCAGACCTCAAGTGATCTGCCTGTCCTGGCCTCCCAAAGTGCTGGGATCATAGGCGTGAGCCACTGTGCCCAGCTGGAACCAAGAACAATTTGGATTTTTGACTTGAAGTGCTGGGAGGACAGCAGTGCTTTTTGCTGAGAGACTTGAGAGGAAGAAGCACGTGCCCTTTGAGACCCATAAAGTCTCATGTCTCAGAGAGGTCCCAGGTTTCCACAGCTGTTATTTGAAAATAGTGTACTAATATTTCTAAACATTCATTTAAAGCAATATGATATTTATTCCTTACTGTTTTCCTATTGATAGACCATTAGAGTTGCTTTCAGTTTCAGTGATGCTGCAGTGAACATTTGGCACATAAATCTGTGTCAGCCTCCCTGATTATGTTTCTTCATTATGTTCCCAGAAGTAGAATTACTAGGTCAAAGGCTAAAAAGATTTCACGGTTTCTTAATCCACATTGCCACATGTATTTTCCAAGAGAAGCATCTGAGATGTGGCCTCCCTGCATCCACTCCACTCTATTACAGTTGTTCTTATCCTTGCTAATTACATAGTTGGGAAATATTATTTTCCTTTCAAATCTGATGCAGTGTCTGTGGGGAGTGTGACTTATGAGGAACAGAAGAGAATGCTTTCTATTTTTGTTGTTGTTTTGAGATGGAGTCTTGCTTCTGTTGCCGAGGCTAGAGTGCAGTGATGCGATCTTGGCTCACTGCAACCTCTGCTTTCCAGATTCAAGTGGTTCTCCTGCCTCAGCCTCCCAGGTAGCTGAGATTACACGCACCTGCCACCACAGCCAGCTAATTTTTGTATTTTTAGTAGAGATAGGGTTTTATCATGTTGGTCAGACTGATGTTGAACTCCTGACCTCAGTTGATCCTCCTGCCTCGGCCTCCCAAAGTGCTGGGATTACAGGCATGAGCCACCTTGCCTGGGTGAAGAGAACTCTTTCTAATGATGTAGACGTGATTGTACTTCCTCCGTCCAACATGACCCTGTGGGTAGAATTCAGGTGTTCAGACCACCAAGCCTGGCCCTGTGTTGACCCTCCTCTTGTGGTGTGAGGCCTCCCCTGACCCCATCCTGCTCCCATTCTGAACTTTGCTACTGTTCCCCTACTTCCCTGACCTGTTACCTGTGCCTGCCAGAGAGACTCAGGGCTAGGAATGGACATCCACCAACCATTTCCCAGCAAATCTAATGAATAGCCCCTGTTGGCCCATGGTTTTCAGCTGGTCCCTGAATGATGAATCACTCCGGGACCAGCACACACAATGCAATCTGTCTGACTGACACTCTGCTACAACATGCTCTAGGGTTGGGAGTGATTGTGGACAGAAGGAACATTAAAAGGGGTGTGACAGGGGCTCCCGATAGCATTGTCCACCTGTCTCTTAGAGAAACCCAATACCTGACGTTAGGCCGGCATGTGGCTGCTGAGACACAGAATTTCCCAGCCTCCTCTTCAGCCAGGTCACTGGTGCAATCAAGCTGTCCCTCCAGCATGGGAAGGGATTTGTGTCAACTTCTAGGATATCACCTCACGGAGACCCTTCTTTCTGCCCCTGTGCCTGTCCTGCCGCTAGGGATTTCAGCTCTGAGGATGCAGCTCCATCCTGGCCCAGGGGGATGAGGGCAGCCCCCTGGGATGATAGAGCCACAAGGGAGAGGAGCTCCCTGGCACTGCCCTGCCAGACCAGTCCTGGACTCTCTGCTTCCATACTGCAGTGCCAGAGACAAACTTCTGTTTGCCACTCTCAGATGGGGCTCTTTGTCTTGCAGCCGAGCCCTGTCCTATGCAGTATAGACTCTTGGAGGGCACTTTCCTACATACTTGTCGGGGGCAGGCTGCGGCAGGGACCGCAGCCGTGTGATTTTCAGCCTGCCCCCGGTAGGTGAGAGCCACACTCAACTCCCACCCACTGTCCTCTCCAGGCGCTTATGAGGAAATCTAATGCGTGAAGGTGGAGACTCCCACTAAAAGCATCAGGAACCAGTATCTTCAGGGCGCCCCTTGTTCCTCCTCCTGAGCTCCTGCTGCCCCAACTGTCCCCGATGCCAGCATTTGTTTGGAAATGTGGAGCACCGACTCCTTCCCGGCTCGGGCCTGCAGATCCTAATAAATAACTTGGGGACAGGCCGCCTCACGCATGATGCAATCTGCTTATTGCTAGAAAGATGAGTTTGGAACTGACAGGTTCCCTGCTAAGCTGACAGGTTTAAAAGCTTAATTTGAAAAACCACATTTCCTTTGCAGAGTGAAGGCAAAGATGAGGACATGGTCAAGCCTCAGCCTGAACTCTCAGTGTGAGGAAACAGATTTAGGACTTTCCGGGTGTCTAGTCTTGTCCGTGTAATTCCGTAGATGCCTTCCAGCCTATGCAGCCTGCAGTTTTGGAAAAAAGGAGCTTTAGTATGTGTTAAAATATTAAGCGTCTTGACCCTATTGGGAAAATGTGGAAAGTCCATCTGTTCCTCATTTTCACTCGTAAGTGTCTCTAAAGTGTCTCATCATCCAGAGCTGGTCTCGATGTTGTGTATGAAGAGAAAATTTGAGGTGTAACAGGGCACTGCAGGTCAGATTCTTCTCCCTCCTCCCTCTCTCCCTCTAGGACCAGGGTCCAGCAGGACTGTTCCCAGGAGCCTAGGGACCATTTGTCGCTCTTGCCTCATTGAGACCGTCAACAGCCTGGATGATTTTTACTTTCAGTTTTCATTTTCTATAAACTTTGAAGGCAGGTCATGACTATACCCCTCAGCGACGAGAACCTGTATCATGTAGAGGGCACGAGTCCCTCTGTGGCATCCACACCAAGGCAGGGCAACATGGCAGTGCAGAAGGCAGAGAGCCAGCTTTGTGGCTGGTTCTTGGGGCAATGGGCAGAGGAAGACACAGGGCTTGGGGGAGGGAGAACTGCCAGGGCCTGGGTCAGGCAGGAGGGGGAGTCTGAGGCTTGCATACGGGGACGAATCCTCAGTCTCACCTCCCATCACATCCTGCGGCTCCTGCCTCAATATAGGAGCCATATTTTCCAAGGTGCATCACCTTCCGGGCTTTTTTTGTTTTTTAATTAATTTAACATAAAAAACAATTTTAACTCTTCACGAATTTGTGTGTCATCCTTGCACAGGGGCCATGCTAATCTCTGTATCGTTCCAATTTTAGCATATGTGCTGCCGGGCGCAGTGGCTCACGCCTGTAATCCTAGCACTTTGGGAGGCTGAGGCAGGCAGATCACCTGAGGTCAGGAGTTCAAGACCAGCCTGACCAATATGGTGAAACCCTGTCTTTAAAAAAAAGAACCTTCTGGGCTTTTGACGGGCTGGGTCCTTCCCCAGGGACACCCTCTCCCCTCGTCCCCAGCTGGCAGTGCCCCTCGCCCTTCAAGACTCTGCTCTTCTGGGAAATTTGGTCCTGTCCCTACCTGTCCCCTGCCCCTGCCCCTACCATGACATACCCTGTCTGTGCTTCCCTCCCCTGAGAGGAATGGGCTGGGGAGCAGCCCGTTCATGGGGAGGAGATCTGCTCTTCGGGACGGCTTTCAAGTACAGTGGACCCAGGCTCTGTCCTCTTGTGGCCTTGGGTAAGCCTGGCCCTTAGAAGCCTGAGTTTCCCACTGTGAATGGGTCCAACAGCAGCTACTTCAGCCCTGCTGTGATGGATGAGCTGCGCCCTGGTGTGTGGGGGAGCCTGCACTTGTCATCACTGTGAGAGGCTGCAGCTGTCAGTGCTGACTTGGAATCCCACCCCCAGCATGGCGGGCATGGGGACTGCCCCGATGGAGTCAGCAAGAAGGGCAGATAGGGGCTGGTGGTGAGGGGCAACATTGGAGGATGACAGGGGACGTGGCCTTCCTGAGGACGCTGCCCAGCGGTGGTTGTTCCCAACTCTTCTGAGGGTCCCAGCCTCGGCCATCCCTGCCTTCCCTGCAGCCTTGGCTTCCCTGGAAAGGATGCGGCAGAGAGGTCACCCTTCAGGGGGTCTCACCAGCCCCTGCTCCAGGGCTGCATTCTCAGCCCCTTTAATCTGCCTGGGAGCCAGAGCAGGCTAGCCTGACGTGTCCTCATTTCCCAGGTGACAGATGTGACACTCCACAGGCTTGAAGTGAGGACAACAAGCTCAGAAGCCTGCAGGGGCCAGGCATGGAGAGGCAGGGACAGGGCCTGGGCCAGGGAGCCCCAGGGACTGTGGTGACCTGGAACCAGGAGCTCCAACCAGAGGATGGCTCTGAGCCAGCTCCAGAGACTGGTGCCTGAGGGAATGTCACCCAGGTGGGCCAACTCTCATTTCATACCAAAAACAAAACAAAACAAAAACACCCATAAACCTGCACATTTTTTTCTGGTGTCTTTCACTTCTTAAGTGTTAGAATGAGTTCAGAAATTCTAGACGTAGCCTCGGGGCCCTCCCTCAAGACTCCTGGTTTAAGATTCATGGTAGAGTATAGGTGTGCATGGGGAACAGCATGCACGATGGCTCAGAGGCAGGCTGTGCAGGGCATGGGAGAGGGGTGGATGTTACTGAGGGCTCCTAGATTTTACCTTGCCCCATACCAGGCCTCCCTCCTCTCTTTGTCTGTGAGGATGGCAGTGATGAGTATCTCTATGGTGCTCTCTTGGGTGGGGAGGAGGGTCCTGTTATCAGCACCCTAGTGCAGATGATGAGGACATTCAGGCACAGGGAGGAAGTGGCCTACCCAAGGTCATTATTAAAAAGTCACAAACAGGCCAGATGCAGTGGCTCATGCCTGTAATCCCAGCACTTTGGGAGGCTGAGGCAGGTAGATCATGAAGTCAGGAGTTCAAGACTAGCCTGACCAACATAGTAAAACCCCATCTCTACTAAGAATACAAAAAAATTAGCCATGTGTGGTGGTGGGCACCTGTAGTCCCAGTTACTCAGGAGGCTGAGGCAGGAGAATCACTTGAACCCGGGAGGCGGAGATTGTGGTGAGCCGAGATAACGCCACCGCACTGCAGCCTGGGCAACAGAACAAGACTCCATATCAAAAAAAAAAAAAAAAGGGCACAAACAACAGATGTTGGTGTGGACATGGTGAAAAGGGAATACTTATTCCCTGCTGGTGGAAATGTAAATTATTATAGCCTGTGTAGAAAATAGCATGGAGATTCCCTAAAGAACTATACATCTACCATTGAATCCAGCAATCCCACTACTGGGCATTTACCCAAAGGAAAAGAAAACACTATATCAAAAAGACACCTATTGGCCAGGCGCGGTGGCTCTCACCTGTAATCCCAGCACTTTGGGAGGCTGAGGCAGGTGGATTACCTGAGGTCAGATGTTCAAGACAAGCCTGGCCAACATGGTGAAAGCTCATCTCTACTAAAACTACAAAAATTAATTGGGTATAGTGGCATGCATCTGTGGTCCCAGCTACTCGAGAGGCTGAGGCAGGAGGATCACTTGAACTGGGAGGCAGAGGGTGGGGTGAGCTGAGATTGCACTACTGCCTTCCAGCCTGGGCAATAGAGTGAAACTCCGTCTCAAAAAAAAGATACCTGTGCGTGTATGTTTATTGCAGCACAATTTACAATTGCAAAAAAGTGGAACCAACCTAAGTGCCTATCCACTAATGAGTGGATAAAGAGAATGTGGTATGTCTACACCATGGAATACTACTCAGCCATAAAAAGGAATGGCATAATGTCTTTTGCAGCAACTTGGATGAAGCTGGAGGCCATAAATCTAAGTGAATTAACTCAGGAATGGAAAACCAAAACCTCATATTCTTACTTAAAAGTGGGAGCTAAGCTATGAGTACATAAAGGCACATGGCGTGATATAATGAACTTCACAGACTCAGAAAAGGGAGACTGGAAGGGGGGCTAGGGATAAAAAAGTACATATTAGATACAGTATACACTACCCTGGTGACCCCTGCACTGAAATCTCAGAATTCACCACTCACAATTTATCCACATAACCAAAAACCACTTATACACCAAAAACTATAAAAATAGATTAATAGTAACAATAATAATAACAACAACAAAAGCACAGCAGCAGTGGCTTGGCGTGGGCAGGCCTCATCCCCGGCCGGCCCCTGGGCTCTCCTGCCGTTACCTTATCTGGCCCTTCCAACTTGCAGAGGGAGGTGTCCATACTCCCAGCTATGGGTGAGGAAACTGAGGCTCTTTTTGCTTTTTGTCACTTGCCAAGTGCTGGCGTTTTGAGCCCCAGAGCTGTGACTTCACAGTCACACTCTGAACCCCGCACTCTGGAAGGCCAGGCTGGCCCTGGGGACCCTGGACATCCACACCCACATTTCCTTTATGCAGCCCAGAGCAGGATTGCCACATTGATGGGGTTATTCTTTTTTGGGGGGGGGGTAGAGTCTCACTCTGTCACCCAGGCTGGAGGGCTGTGGCGTGATCTCAGCTCACTGTAACCTCATGTGTTTAAGTGATTTTCATGCCTCAGCCTCTCTAGTAGCTGAAGATTACAGGTGACCCCCCCGACCAAGCCCGGGTAATTTTTGTATTTTAGTAGATACAGAGTTTTGCCATGTTGGCCAGGCTGGTCTGAAACTCTTGGCCTCAAGTGATCCGCCTGCCTCGGCCTCACTCAGTGCTGGGATTACAGGCATGAGCCACCATGCCCCACCCTTGAGTGGGTTATTCTAACCCTTGAGTTGGCAGCCAGGCCCTGCCTTTGACTGCAGCTGTCCTTGGTGCTGGACACTTCAGTGGCTGAGGTTTTATGGGGGTCATCACCACCTGCCCACTTTGCTGTGTGCAGCCGTTCCCTCCTAACCTGGCTGTGCTAAATCCCTGGCTTCTAAATCAGGACAGCTGCATTAGAAGAGTGTGGAGGCACCAGAAAAGGAAAGAGACAGAGACTTGGGCTGAACTCTTACAGTGAAGTTGACACATGAAGGGACAGTATTTATGTCCATGGAAAGACTCAGTTTGAAGGTAAGCACTTGGTCCCAGAGAGAAATGAAACAGAAAGTCCAAGGGCTACAAGGCGGCAGGGGAAGGAGGCTTACTATTGGGGAGTAAAGTGTAATTTAATAAACCAGTCCCCTGCACCCCCAGAATTAGCTAAGCCTGACCTAAGACACCCCTCAATTCCAGGGTGCCATTGTCTGGGCCTGGGGGACCTTAACTGTGCTGTACTCTCAGCCATTGGCTCACCCTGGGCTGTGGAGGCCTTACCCATAACACGCCTGCCCCGGTGTGCGTCCCATCGACAGGTCCCCGTGGGGGCAGGGTGCACTTCTGCTTGGCCTGGGAGGCCCCAGGCCTTAATAAGTGACATGTCTGTGTTCACACGTGTGCCTCTCTGCAGGAGTGGGCATCGAGTTGGAAGAAGTCCCCTCTCTTGCCCTCCTAGCAGATAGATGCACAGGCCCCCTTGGGTCTGGCAAATGTCCTGGCTGGGACAGGCACCCTCCCACAGTCTGAAGACATAAAGGCCCCATTTGTTTTCACGAGGCCCTGCATTGGCTAAAACGATACTGCACTGCCTTGGACCCCCTAGAAAGTGAGAGCAAGGACTTGAGAGGCTGGCAGAGGTGGATTCCAGCCTGCTCTGCTCTCCTAGCTGTGAGTCCTCCCTCCCCTGTGCCGCAGGAGTCCTCTCACAGCATCCTGAGGATCCCTGGTCCTTCCACATCCTTAGCAGTCACTTATTCCTAGACAGGCCAAGTGGTGGATTGCCAAGACAGAGGCCCTGGGTTCAAATTCCACCCCCACCACCCACCAGGATGTCCCTTGCCCACTTCCAGCCTCCGTTTTCTCTTCTGTGAACTGGAGCAGCACCCTCTGCCTGCCTATCTCAGAGGTGGGGTATCCTGTGCACAGCATAATGCCATGGGCTGTTTCCGGAACCCAAGGTGTGCAAGGACCCAAAGGCTGAGCCCAGGGCAGGTGTGACAGGTAGGGCTATCTAGGGGACCAGTTGAGCATGTGCATTCTACTATCCAGGGACCAGAAGCCACCATTCACAAATCCATTTGTTCAGGTCATGTTTACTTCCTCTTGTCAACATAGTCATCTGTTTGCACAGAGGCCTTGCGGTGTATTGGCAACATTATTTCCTGTCATGGACAGCTCTGCTCAGTCTCTAAGGTGCAGGGATTGGCCAGATGCGGTGGCTCACACTTGTAATCCCAGCACTTTGGGCAGCCAAGGTGGGAAGATTGCTTGAAGTCAGGAGTTCAAGACCAGCCTGGGTAACATAGCCAGAACCCATTTCTAAAAATAAAAAACTTAAATTAGCTGGGTGTGGTGGCAACATGCCTGCAGTCCTAGCCACTTCGGAGTCTGAAGTAAGAGGATTGCTTGAGCCCAGGAGTTCAAGGCTACGGTGAGCTGTGATTGCACCACTGCACTCCAGCCTGGTGACAGAGTGAAACCTTAGTCTCTTGAAAAAATAAAAATAAAACAGCAACATAAAGTGCAGGGTCCACACCCGCCTGGGATTCCCTTCTGCTCTTGCATCCACACCATGGCTCTGTGTGACTCAGTAACTGCGAGTTGCCTGCCTGCCCTGCGCCAGAACAGAATGCCCCCTCAGTCCTGCCTGGCGCTTCCCCCTACACCTTGTTCCCAATAATCAGGACTCCCCCGGGCACCCAGGTTCACTCCCCAAACCACACCTTTGCAAGTGCTCCCTCTGCTGTTCTGTTCCCTGTGCTTTGGGCCCCCAGCTACCTTGTCCTTGCCTCCCCTGGGGCAGGGTTTGGTTGGGTGCTCACACAGTAGGCTTTCTCCACCCCACTCTGCCTTCTTCCTGTGGAAGCTCAATTTGGAAAGTCACCTTTGGACCAAGTCAGTCATGGCTGCCTCTTTCCCTCCTGCTAGAGACTGGTTGGGGCAGGGGCTTTTGCCAATTCTGCCAGTGAGACATTAGAGGGAAACTATGGAGGCTTCTGCAAGGGATTGTCTTTTCTGAAAAGAAAAAAGTGGCCAAAAAGAAGATGCCTCCCTTGCTTCTGGCACGAGTACTGACTGCAGATGTGATTGCTGGAGTGGGGCAGCCACACTATGATCATGAGGCAGTGACACCCACATTCTTTTAGGGGTGGAGGAGAGAGCTGGGTGGCCTTGGGTCACTGATGACAGTAGCGAGCCACCAGCCAAGCCTGGCGCTGCTCACGTCTCTCATGTCATCATTACCACCACACCTTAGACGCCTTTGTGTTCTAAGCTGCTCTTCATAGGTTTTTCTGTCACTGCAGGTCAACCTGTTCCTGATACAGCCATTGAGGTGCAATTACGCATTTTTGCGCTTAACTCATTCCCCAGCAGATGGGGGAGGCTCATCCCAGCCCCCCACCTTTCAAACATGGAAGCAGCTCATGGGTGCTGTCTGCCTGTCTGGCAGTGCCTTCCTGCCCATCTGTTTTGAGTCTGTGGACACTCCCGGGACCGGCCGCTGCCTTTTCTTCTCTAAGCCTGCCCACAGTGGGCTTCAGTATACCTTAGGGACCTCAACTCAGGGCTGCCATGGCCAGAGTCTAGGCCGCCCCAGCCTTTTCTGTGAGAAGCCTGCATTCCTTCTCAGCAGAGTTCCTGGGCTGTCGGTCTTGGCCTTTTCATGCCTCCAGGTGCTGGACTGTGGATTTCTTGTCAGCTCAGTCTCTCTGGTGGCAGCTGAGGGAGCCAC
Organism: Alouatta palliata; assembly: GCA_004027835.1. NCBI lineage: Eukaryota > Metazoa > Chordata > Mammalia > Primates > Atelidae > Alouatta > Alouatta palliata. Next base: position 16,338 of record PVKV010006912.1, on the reverse strand, counting down.
AAGGTGGAGGAGGAAGTGCAGGAGCTGAGTTTCAGGGGCAGCATGGAAGGAATGCGGTGGGCTCCCTGCACATTCTGAAAAGGTCTCTGGTGGGCACACCCAGGGGCAGTAGGGTCCCTCAAGGCCCAGAGGAAGGAGATGTCCCCAGGGCCTCCCCTGTGAATGCGGACTGTGTGATCACATGAGTGTGACTGTTGATGCCATGCTGAGGGACGGAAAGGCAGGACAGGAACGAATGTCCTGGAGAAGATTCGAGCTGCAATCTCCCTGCCTCCCTCCATTGTGGGTGGCTGCCATGAGTCTCATGACAGCCACGTGGCAGTGACAAGTATCTGGTGTCCACGACTGGGTGTGGCCACAGTCTGCTTTCCAGGCAGCCAGAGCCCGGGTGTACAGTCCAGCTGCATGCTCGCCAGCTCTGGCCTAGTTTTCTCCATGTCCTGAACCTCTGTTTTGTTTGCTAAAGACGGGACAGGAGCTGCTACCTTGACGGGTTCATTCCCTGAGGATTCATTTGGGTACCGTGAGCGGCCCAGCCCATAGCAGGCCCTCGACAGATACTGCTTGCATTCATTATTTAATTCAAGATTAAAGCCTTGTTTGGAGTATTTTGGAGTCTCACAGTGTCACCCAGGGTTCTTGGAAGTTCACCTAAATTCATACGGTTGAAGCTGCGAGGCTCTCCCTTTAGCCAGATGGTAGGAACCCTCTACCGAGGACAGAAAACCCAATTCGAAGCGATGCAGATAACCGAAGCAGGAGGGACGATTTATGCAACTAAAAATCTAAGGGCGGCTGGCGTCAGGCAAGGCTGCACCGGGGTGCTCAGTGATGTCACCTGGACTCTCCTCTCCCAACCCCTGGCTCTGCTTCCTTCCCTCAGTGTGGGTGTCGGGCTCAGGTGGGCTTTACCTTCAACAGCCCCAGCCACCCAACAGAAATGGACCTTCCTTCCCGGATGCTATCAGCCCTTGCCCTGACCCTCGCCACCTGATTGGTCACATGCCTAGACCTTAGCCAATCACTGTGGCCGTGTAAGTTGGGCTCTGCTGATTGGTCACATTGAGGTCATGTGGCCACTGTCTCCAGGAGCACCTGGAGCTGCTCCCCTATTTGGGTGGGAGATGGTGTGATGGCTGAGAGAGCAAGTTCAGGGCCTAGGCCCTGCGTCCTCTGTGCATCACTTCTTACATGTGCCTGCTTTTGTCCTCCCACACCTGCTGGCTTTTGTGTAATAGAATCCACAGTGGTATTTTTCCCTCCCTGACCACCTCCTCCCTCCCCAGGCCCCATTTCCCCCATCCCAGAAAGGAGTGGGACTTCTGTCTGAAGCTAGGATTTGGGATCCCCTCCCCCACACAGCTTCAAGGCCTGCTCCTTCTCCTGGTGCCATTAGTTACTCAGTCAACAAACATGCACTGAGTGCCCTCCATGTGCCAGGCTGCCACTATCTGTGATCCAAGGAGGAGCAGGGCTGACAGCATTCCTGTCCTCCAGGAGCTGACACTCCATAGGGAGTGCACAGACACACAGACCAATTCAGATTACTTGAGTCCAGATGAAGAAAGAGACGGGATGGGATGGAGGGTGTCATGGAGGTGTGGAAGGTGGACAGAGTAGGGCCCTGTGAAGAGGCAACATTTGCACAGAGAATAGAAGTAAATGAAGGGCCATGTGGCACTCAGGGGAACGGTGTCCCAGGCAAGAGCAGCACAGCTCTTGAGGTGGGAGCCAGCCTGGGGTTACAAAAGGAGTCGGCAATAGCTGGATGGTAAACAGTTCAGGCTTTGTGGGCCATGCGATCTTTGCCACAGCTAGTCAGCTCTGTCATTGTTCAGAAACAACTCTTGACCACATGTAAATGAATGGGCCTGGATATGCTCCAATAACAAGGGCCACTGAAGTTACACAGAACTTTCACTTGTGATGAAAATGTTCTGTTGATGTTTTCAACCATTTAAAAGTGTAAAAATCCCTCTTGAGGGCTCAAGAGCCCTGCAAAAGCGTGCAGCAAACCCCAAGTAGCCTACAGGCTGTAGTTTGCAACTCTGTCCTTGGAGGATTGGAAAACAGACTGGTGATGGAGCTGGGCAGTGGGGTGGAAAACAGCCAGAGGTGGGATGGAGAGATCAGCGGGGTTGGGACACCATCCCCACCTCTGTGAGATCCAACATCCTTGGAGAATCACCTGTCTGGAGTTTCAAAGCTGGTGGTTACTCTGGGCAGTGGGCATAGCCTGGGACGGCTTCCAGAGGAAAAGGGCTGGGGTTTCCAGAGGAGTTGGCAGTAGCTGGATGGTAAACAGTTTGGGCTTTGTGGGCCATGCGGTCTTTGCCACAACTACTCAGCTCTGTCATTGTTCAAAAACAGCCCTTGACCACACGTAAATGAATGGGCCTGGATATTCTCCAATAACAATGGACACTGGAGTTACATAGAACTTTGTGTCTGAGCATGCATCTGGGGCTGCTGCTTCTATACTCACCCTGCCTTTCCTGTGCAGCCTTCAGGGAAGCCGTTCCCTTCTCTGGGCTTCTGCTATGTCGTCAGCAAAGTGAGGTCCTGGGGTAGATGCACCCCGCAACCTGCTGCACTCTGACATACTGTGGCATGATCTTAGAATGCATTTCTCCAGCAGTTGAGCTACCCTTCAGCACCATGGACAGCACCACAAGGCACCCATGGAGGGGGTGACCTGAGCTGAATCCAGGATCACACAGCTATGCATACCTCAATCCTTTCCTCTTCGTGGCTGACAAGGTCACCTAGACAGGGAGGATCTGGGCCCTTCTATGGCTACATGAGCACCAGGCTATAAGTTCTTGTGCAGTTGCCTGACGCTGTTGCTGCTGCTGCTGAAAATCTCCTTTGGGGTGTTTGTGCTTCCTGGCTCTCTCAGCTCTGACAGTCAAGTCTGGGCCTCTGAACGAGAAGCCACAGGGAGTGGAGGAGAAGATGAAGTGATGGTTCCATGGAGCCCATCCATCATCCACCTCCCTCTCCCTCCCATTTCCTCTCCCTTGTTCTCTGTCGCAGCTGAAATTGGCAGCATTTCCCAGGAATAACACAGACCCTTAATATGTGGTAGAGGAGGGGAGGGGTCCCTCTCAGGGATACTCAGTGAGGAGGCCTTTTTCTTCTGGGTGAGTCCAGTTTCTCCTCACTTGAACATTTGGGGACATGAATGAATTCCCCTGGTCACTTGTCAGTCATGTTTCAGTCTACTCAGCAGCTCTCTGCCTCATTAATCCATCTTCTTCCTCCCTTACATAGCTCATGCTTTTTTCCTTTCTATTTTAAGCAAGAAGGGAGGTTTATTAAGAGAACCCAGGGAACACAAGAACTGACAAAGATTGGGTGCTCTGGACTCCCCAGAAGATGGCCCCATGGCTGGCAAGCCTCTGGCACGTGGCTGCTACATTCCTCCGGCCATCCTGGGCCGTACGTCTCTCACCTACTACTCTGCACAGCAAGGCCCCTCCTGTCTTTAAATCCATCAGAGCTTCTCTGTTTCCACTGCTCTGATCCTATTCTAAAGTCATGTTCTTTATTTTTTCATGGAAAACCAAATTGGCTTCCTCATTTTTCTCCCCAAGTCCACTCAATCCTGCCCAGTTCCAATCTGTTCTTCCCCTCACTAGGGTCAGAGTGATTGGTAAGGCATGGAAAATGTAGTCAGTGAATTTCCTGTGCTCATAGGAAATAAACATCAAAAGCTTGGCTGTGGCGTGAGTGGGATTACCGCGCGCCCTCAGTGCCCTTGGTCGTGGTGCCCTCTCTGTCAGAGGGTCCTGCAGCCCTGCCCCTCGTTGGTTTCAGGCAAGGCAGAGGGTTGGCTGGTGAGGTAGAGGTCCAGACAGAGCCTGCTCTGTCAGCCTGAGTTCAGACCCAGAGGGGGTGGGATACGGAATAGAGTCATGGTGGCACGAAGCAGGGGAGACAGTACCCCGAGGCTGGCCCTGCACCACTGAGGCTGGTCCTGCGACGTGGGGCTTGTCTGTCATTCAGCATTGCTCCCTGCACAGGGGCGCGCATGGTCTCTCAGCTCTTGCTTATTGCCCCGTCTCTGGCTGGGCACCCCCTGGCCTTTGGTAGTAACACAAGCTGCTCTCTCCCACATTGATCACTTCTCCATGGGAATCCCTCTTGTCGGGAAGTTCCTTGCACCCTCTTGCCCAGTTCACACTTCTCACCAGTGAGATCCCAGCTTACCTGTGAAGTTCTCAGGAGATGGTCTGGCTTGTGTTCAGGGCCCCTTGAATTCACTTTCTTTGTCATCGTCTTTCACTAAGCTATAATTTCCATGAAGACAGACACCAGGCATTTAGCTCAGGCTTCTTTGAGTCTCTCCTCCATCCCCACTATGTGCCAGGTGCCCTGCAGAGGGGAGGAGGCGACGGCGTGAGTCGGCCATGAGCCCTGCTCTCACGAATCTGCTCCTTGGTAGGGGACTTAGACATGCAAGCAGCAGGATCTGAACACACTGTGTTGAGTGGTCATGAGGATAAGCGATGCCAGGCAGAGGGAAGGCAAGGAACACTGTCTGTAGGAGGGAGTGTCTGAGCGGACTGGAAGGAGGAATTGGAATCTTCCAGGTGGGGAGCTTGCTGGGGTGAGGTGGGTTGGAGTGGGTGGTTGTACAGCAAGAAGATAGGCTTGTAAGAGTTGCAGCTCAGGAGCAGTTGGGACCAGAGTGAACCTCCAACACCTTTATTCCTGAGAATCCGAGAATTCTCGTTCTTAGGCCTTTGCAAGTGCAAAATGGCCTGTGGTGTTTGCCTCTGGGAATCTGCAGTGAGCAGTGAGGATAATGGCAGGGTTCTCTAGGTCCTGCCACTCAGTGGGTGTCCATGGCAGACTCTAATCTAGCCCATGTGGCCCCAGGTGCATTGTAGGCAGATGCTGGGGCTTTGTTTCCAGGAGAAGCATCAGGAGACCCCTTGTTTCCACTCTGCTGTTTTGAGACTTGCCTTAAGATCTTGTCCTTATTTTCTAAGAAACTCACAGTTCTTTCTAGTAACCAAGACTTCTGAGAACACAGCCCCAGCTGTCATTTAAAATTTTCTTAAAACGAATAAAAATGAAGAGAGATGAATCACTGCAAACACCCTGTCACTGGAGGGAATGTCTCTCGATATGATCTTGTTACCAAAATAATTGGCAGTAGCAGGATGAGGCCTGGATGTCCCACTGCTTAGTGATTAGGAACTGTGGCCCCTCAGGGGTCTTCTGCTTTAGGGAGGGAAGTGTGTCCACCTAGGAGTGTGGTTTCAAGGACCTGATGGTACATGGTGGATCTTCCTAGGCCTTCAGATTCACCAGGCTGTGCCCTACCATGAGTCTTTTTCCTCTCATAGAGAGGAAATACAGACTCCAAAGGGGGAACTTTCTGTTACAAAATAATAAATAAAGCAATGCAAGTGTCAAAACAGCCTGGGCCACAGGCAAGCCGGGGAGGCAGGCCCACAGAGGCTCTGCCATGGGAAGGAGGCAGTGATACTGAAGAATCACTTAGCCCACCAGGCCCTTGAGTTTCTCCTTGTTAAAATGGGGAGCAAAGTGCTGTCCTCTGCCTACCTCATTGGCTGGGGCAAATGGAATCAGCTGAGGGTGCTTGGGAAAGCCATTTATTCCATGGGATCCTTGCTGTCACTCCTGATGCTATTATCATTCCCATGCTGGTTGTGAGGTGGACACTGAGGGCTCTTGGAACTGTGGGGCAGAGCCCCAGAGCCTGGCCCCAGCCCAGCAGGCCGGTCTCCATCAGAAAGCCGAGCTCCGATCTGTGAATATCTGGAGGGGGGCAGTTGCTTCCTATCAGAGAGGAAGGTAGCTGGGGCAGGGACAACAAGGAGGGTTCTTCCCAGCTGGGGCCAGGAGGGGAGGGAGGGTGGCTCGCTAGGCAGAGGGGGCACACAGCGAGGGCAGGACAGGAGGCCTGACTGCAAAGGGAGTGGAAGGAGTACAGTCTGTTCTGCCTGCCCAGCAGAAGCGGGGCCTTCCTGGGGGAGGCGCCGCACAAGGTCATGGTGGCACAATAGGCCCATTTTGTGTGGTGCCCCTGAACTAGAGGGTGATGATGGGTCTCTGCCTGGCCTCTGTGCTAATTGAGCTGTTTCCAAGTACAGTGAAGCTGCCAGGAGCCTACTCACCCACTTGGTGGGAGTAGGACGGCCTAGACAGATAGCGGGTGGGCAGCAAGGGGCCAGGCCAGCTGCAGGTGACTAGAGGCTGCAGGGGTGGGTGCTGCAGAAGCTGAGGCTCCACATGGAGCTGGTCTCTGGCCCAGGTGGGTTCCAAGGCCAGCCGCTCCTCTCGGGAGGCACTGAGATGCCTAGGGCCTGCTTGCCAGGCTTCTAATCCCCCAGGTCTGAAGCGGAGGAGTCTCCACTCAATAAGTAGGTTCATTTGCATGACTTGTCTCGTTGACCAGCTGGCAGCCTGCAGTGGCAAGCCGAGGACTCCAAAGCTGCTTGTGTGCTTGTGAGAGAGTGCTGTGCCCATTAGCCAGGGCATGAGGAAGACGAGACTTGCGGGAGGAGTGCCAGCCATTTGTCATCCCCAGTACAATCCCCCCTCGTTTTGCATATGGAGAAGCCGAGGCTCAGAGGGAGGAGTGCCCTCATCTGGGTTCAGGTCTCTGCGTCCAGCTGTGGCCACTGCACAGCCTCTGGCTTCCAGTTGTGACACATTGTATGAACAGTGCTGCGAGTGACAGAACTCACACATACTGGGTCTGTCTAAACCACACCGTGGTCCTTCTCTTTTTATTCTTTGCAGACATCTTCAAATATTTAATGTGTTCTGCATATTACATGTGTGCATTTTATTTATTTTTTTCAGAGATGGGTCTTGCCACATTGCCAGGTTGAAGTGCAGTGGCTTTTCACAGGCACAATCATAGCTCACTGCAGGCTTGAACTCCTGGGCTCAAGCGATCCTCCCATCTCAGCCTCCCGAGTAGCTGGGACCACAGGCACAGGCCACTCTGCCCCTTCTTTGTGTATTTCAAAGGCTAATAAAATAATGATCATCTGCGAGCCTACCATTTAACTTCAGAAGGGGAACATTCCCAGTGATTTGCACGCATGTGTTTGCTACCTCTCCTACCCCAGAGGTCACCATAACTTGGAAATGTGTGTTTGTCATTCCGTTGCTCACAGCTTACTACAGATGTTGAGATGATGAAGTGTTTCATTTGCTGATGTGTTTTATGGAAATGGTGTGCCATATGCAGCCTTCTAAGATTGGCATTTTCCACCTAACGTTGTATTGTTCCTAAGCTTTATTCACAGTGTTGTGTGCAGCCAGAGTTTATTTTCACTGATGTGAAAATAAATTGTGTCAATATTCTACAGTTTATTTTTGCATTCTCCTGTCAGGGCGTCTTTGGGTCATCCCATCCATTTATTTTCTGTGATTAACAATGCTGCTGTGAGATTTTCTCCTATGTGCTTTGTGTGTTGGCTAAGAGTGGGCCTGCAGGGTTATAGATATGTGAATGGTCAACCTAACAAGAAACTGACCAAATGATATTCTTTTGAGATATAGTCTCACTCTGTTGCCCAGGCTGGAGTGCAGTGGCAGGATCATGGCTCACTACAGCCTCAAACTCCTGGGCTTAAGCGATCCTCCTGCCTCAGCCTCCCGAATACAGAGACCACACGTATGTATACTATGCCCAACTGATATGTTCTTTAGAGACAGGGGTCTCACTATGTTGCCCAGGCTGGTTTTGAACTCCTGGCGTCCAGCGTTCCTCCTACTTTGGCTTCCCAGAATGCTGGGATTACAGGCATGAGTCATTGCATGCGGCCCCAAAATGATTTTTTTTCCCCCTTCCACACTCTCTTGTGGAAGCCTGTCTTCCCCTCCTACCAAAATGATTTTTAAAGTGGTCCTTCCCGTTTACGTGCTCATTGCCAGTACTTCCGTATTCCACCCGATCTACATGTGCTCAAACCCTGGGTTCTGTGAGATGTCTGATATTTCTCCATCTGGTGGGATCACCCACATCTCTTTGGCATTTCTTGCTGCCTCAGGAGGTGACACATCCTTGCCTAGGTCATCTGCTGTCCCATGTTCTCCTCTAGGAAATGCCTGTGCAGCCTTCCTGATCTGCTTCCTCTTTTCTGGGGACGCGTGGGAGCTCTGTCTGTATCCTGGATCCCCCTCCTTTGTAGGTCTCGAATATTCTGGGCATCTCCTTGCTGGGTGTGGTTTGTCTTTTACATTCCTCCTGGCCCGTCTGCTAAATAGGAATGTTCAGTTTCACTGTAGTCAGTTCTACCAATTGTTTAATGCTTCATGAGCTTTTTGTTTCTCGTTTAAGAGATCATTCTCAGTCCCAGTTTGTAAAGATATTTCCCAGTATTTTCTCGTAGAGGTTTTAAGGTTTTCTCGTTCACATGTAGGTCTTCAGTGTCTGGAGCCGGCTGGGGTGTGGTGTGAGTCGGGTGACCTTCCTTTCCTACGCGGACACACAGTTGTCCTTGCTTCAGTGTCAGCTGGAGAAGCCTTTGTGAAATCCTCAGTCCCAAGGCCCTCATGTTGTTGGCTTGAAAGTGCCCTCAGCCAAGCTTCTGTTCTGTGTCTCCTCCCTTCCCTGCTTTTTCCATGACACTCACTGGTGTGCGTGTCCCTCAGGTGGCCCCGTGGGGCGTTCCACGTCCAGGACACACAAGCCTGAAGGAGGGCTGGGTCTGTACCGCCCAGCAGGGTGGCCTCACTCTCCCACACAGCCAGGTCCCACATGAGGGTCTAACTGGGAGTCCCGAGTACAGGGCCTGCCCTTCTTCTGTCACCTCCATGGGGCAGGCACAGGGTCTGCGCACAGGAGGATGAGTAGAGACCTGGCTCCTGGGGTGGGCAGCCGAGGAATTGAACCCCCAACAGCCTTCCTTCCCCCTCCTGTGACTCTGCTGGCCGACCAGAGGCCCCGTAGCCCGTTCCTCCTAAAGGCCTGTGGAGCAGGTGCTGCGGCTGCTTCTCATTCCCTGCCTCGTCTCCTCCAGTGTCCTGTGTGCCATGACGCACCTGTGTCGAAGAGACCCCCTTCTGTCCACCCACTCTGGCTCTCTGCCTAGGAGACCGCTGGGGAGCTCTGGGGCCACATCCTGCCTCCCTGAAGCCTGAACAAGGAGAGCCCTGTCCCCACCAGAAAAGGTCCATCCCTGCCCCAGGGGCGCTAGAGCTGTGGCCTCTGATCGCAGCCCAGCTCATGCTGTGTCCTCGGGCCTGGCCTCACCCCTGACCCCAGGCCTTTGCCCTCAGGAAGTGGCTGCCCCTCCCTGGCCCATGCACCAGTAGCAGGCACTGGCTCCAGCCCTCTGACATCTCGCCTGCTCCTAGTCCAGCCCCATCTAGCTCCCAGGCTCCACTCCTGAGCCCCACCCATAGGGCCAGTGCAGCCTGAGGTCCCAGGACAATCCCTTCAGACCATGACTGTGGCTTGGTACCTTACCCTACGACAATAATGGCAGTGACACGGACAACCTCCTTGAACTGCGCTTGTGAGGCCCCAGGCACAGGTCTGAGCACCCCAAGGGGTCTGCACAGGCCTGCAAGGCAGCCTTCATTCACGTGCCCATCCTGCAGATGAGTAAACCGAGACTCAGAGTGGGGAAGTCACCTGCCTGGGCTCCCTCAGCAGACCCCTGCGTGCGCTGGGCAGACCCCACGCTGCTTACCACAACACTACACAGTTCCTTTTGACCCTGACCAGGCCCGAGCTCTGCCTCCTGGGGAATGGTCAGATGGGATGATCCCCCTTGCAGAGTGTAGGAGAGCTCTGTGCTGAGCACTGGATTCATGGCAGACTCGGGCCTGCCTCGGTCTCTCTGACTCCCAGAGGACACCCTTCCGGGTTCTGAGTCTTGGCTGGGCCAGCTACGAGGACTGCTGCCTGCTGCAGAGAGGTCCCAGCTCCCAGTTAAAGAATTTTCTCTCTTGCAAGCTGTAGCAGCCCTGAGAACGCCCTGATGCTGGACTGGGGCCCTCAGATGTTTTCAGACTGCAGGGCTCCTGGGTAGACCCTGCTTCCTGGAAACTCCTGCCTTTCATGGAGCACACCTATGGGGCCACCCAAGTCAAAGTATTGTTGACAAACGCGCATCACCTGCACCAGGCTAGAAAGCAGTTACGCCGAAGGCCATAGATCTGGGCTCACGCTGCAGATGCCAAGACATCAGCTTCTGAATGTGGCTAAAGCATGTCATTGCCAACTGTGTTGCTGGCAGTTACCGGGCAGAGACAATGGCGGGCTGCTCCAGGATGCCCGAGTTCCCAGTCAGCTGGCTCTGTGCCACGAGGACCCAAGGCTGGCCCTTGTCCTTACCACCCCGTGCTCCCTTCATAGTCGTTGCTGGCTCCCACTGTGTGGGACCAACAGTGCGTGGAGACTCTTAGGGTAGGAGGAGTTGTTCACTTCTCCTGGAGGTCAAAGGTGGCTGAGAACATGGCCTATGGGGTGCCTTGTCCTGCAGCCCCTGCACATCTGGCCCCCAGCTCCAGACCTGATGAGGGGCAACTGGACAGGACCCTAGAGGCCGTGCCATCAACACCCTCCATCCCACATCTCTCTAATGCTATTTGGTGCCCTGGAGAGAGATGAATGCCCTCAGCAAATGGAGGTATGATCTTGATACTCTTTTTTTCCCACTGTCCCATTTTCATTTTTGAAAACACAACCTTCTAATCACACCTAAAACATTTGCTGGAGGTTGCTGTAAGAAAAGCTGGCCTCCTCAGATTGACAGTCATCATGGGCCCATGGTGGTGAGGGCCAGGTGCCTTCCTGCAGCAAATGTCTGCCAGCCCCACTGCGTGCAGGCCTGGCGGTGGGGGAGATGGCACCCTGTCCCTATGGAGGTCTCGGGTCGTGGCTGCCCTGTCCTTGTGGAGGTCTCACAGATCATCTCCTCCACATTCTGTTGGCCAGAGCATTATGGAGCCAGCGCAGATTCAAGGTGTGGGAACCAGTCCCCACCTTTTGATGAGAAGAGCTTCCAAGTCACAGTGCAAAGGGCATGGGGACAGGGAGGTGGAAAAACAGGGCTGTTTGTGGATAAAGCACTGTGACCCTTGTTCTCAAGGGAGATGGGACATCCGGGCAGCAAAGGGAGAGCCAGGCAGGGTCCATGGCCACGACCATCAGCTGAGGCTAAAACTCTGCTTCCTGGAGGAAACCAGACCTGGACACTCCAGGCCTAGTCGGAAGGTACTCAGCCTATTTGTTCCTTTGTCACTCAGTGCCACTCTGTGACCTCGACACCCAGGTGATAGAGGTCAGTGTGTATTGAAGTGTCTTTCTCTGGGATACTCATCCCCCCAAACTGCAGAGGTTGTGTGAAATGTAGAACATCTTCCAGCATCACCTCCTCTAGAAGCCCTCCAGCTGTATGATCATCATTGGTGCCTGGGTTTCAGCCTCTCATTCCCTGCCTTATCTCCTCCTGTGTCCTGTGTACCATGGGAAAGTCTGGGCTTTGAGGAATAGGCTGTATCACTGCTGGTGGGAGGGGCATTGTGGGGTGGAGGCCAGCGAGGTGTGGGTACTGGGTAGGGAGAGGCACCATGGCACTGATGACAGCCCAGGCATAATCATGATCATGTGATCACAGCACACAGAGGGCTGCCTTTGTGCCAGGCTGCCCCCGATCCCATTACCAGCTCTGGGTCTAACCTCACATGATCCTCTGGGGTCGCCATGGCTCCAGGAATTCCCATGACTGGTGTGAGTCCTCACACACAGCTGGATGTGGCAGCATCACATACAAACCCGGGCTGTCCACCCAGCCCCAGAGCAACATGTTCCTAGAGGCATCTACCTGGGTGTGGGGCAGTAGCCTAAACATTGGGTGAACCCCCAGAAGGACTGCTCTAGTCCTGAGGGCAGGGCTCTGTTCATCACCCAAGCCATCTGGACATTGCTTGGGAATGCGTGCTCCCTGGAGGTGGAGGCTTTTGCTCATGCTCAGCTCCATTCTTGGCCAGAACTATTGGTGGCTGGTGGCTGGAAGGTGTGCTTCTTGCTGGGGTACTCTCTTCAGGCTGTCTGAGTGTTCACCGAGTGCCCACGTGATATTTCTAGGACTGACAGAACCAGCTGACATGCAGAGCGGGAGTCTCCTCCCCCAGCCCTTCACACACCTTGGGAAACAGTGAGAGAGTGACTCTGAGTGACCCTTCCCACTGTCGGCTGCCATCACCACCTTCCCTGGGATGTGAGTTCGTGGTGCTCTGGATCCTGTAGAGAAGCCTGAGGTCACTCGGAGAGGGGTTTCCCACTGACATCTGTAGGGCCTGAGACTTTCATGCCCCTTCCCCTCCAGCCAGGCCTCTGGAGCTCCATCTTCTTTGTCCCAATCCGCAGTCACATCTCCTACTGTCTGATGGGGTCAAAGGGCTGGGACAGGAGTTTCCCCTCCAAGCCAAAGGTGGCCACAATAGTTACCTTCCAGATAGTCAGAGGTGGGGCCAGAAGTGGCAGCTCTGGGCATGGGTGTTGGACAGGAAAGCGACTGGTTTCTGCAGAGGAGAGTGCAGAGCCTTACCCGCCCTAGGTTTAAGGGCTGGATTGCTCTGGAGAGTCAGTCAGGAACTGCTACCCGTGAGGAGGAGGGAACTGCCGCCATCCTTAATAGCCGTACTTTCCAATTGTTGGAGTTTCTGCTGCCTGAGTTCTGACTTGCCCAATATAAATATTACTAGCACTTGAAAAAGCAAGCTAGTGGGAATCGGCCACTGTCAACGTGGAGCAGTCTCTACCCAGCGACAGGACAGGAGCAACAACTTCACCATCTTCCCATGCACACGAGAGACAGCGCAAGGGCAGGAGGGAGGACTCTGAAGGGTCTTCACTGAGTCTCCAGGATGGGCCTCTGCTGGGGCCCATGGGGGTTAAGCCAGCAGGCTAAGCCTGCTTCATGCCCCAACCCTCCCTGCCAGCTGGGCCATCAGTGCTGCCCGTCGGGCTGGGCCAGGCAGCATCCCCTTGGGAAGAGAGTTTAAAGCATCTGCAGTTTGTAGTTGACTGTTGTATTTAGAAACCCGAGCATCCCAGAGTCATAAATTACCTTGAACTAGTTTGCTAACCCCAGTGTGACTCGGTGCAACTGCTCTTCAAAGGCGGCCAGTTACATAACCGGCTGTGTGCAGCAGCGTCCCTTCAGCAAGGTCAGGGCAGAGCTGGGCCTGGCAAGGGCGCCTGCCATCCCGGACCTCAGGACCAATGCAGGGAGGTGCTGCAGGTTTGCTCAGTTTCTGGTCTGCCTCGCTGACATTTCCATGGAAACTCACCCCCAGCAAGCAACAAGCGTTTATGAATTACCCAGGCTGGATTCTCATTCCCAGAGCCTGGTGATGGAATCTGTACCATTTAAGAAGGACAGAGAGTGTGATCTGGTCCAGCCATTTCCATGATATCCCTGCTAAGAGATCATCCAGCACCTGCTTGCACCCTTCCAGGTATGGGGAGCTCATCATTGCTGGAGACATTCCGCACCAACACAAGTTAGGGTCCCTCCTGCTTCCACTTCTGTCTTCTAGGACATAGTCTGAATCCAGGCATCAAGACAGCCTGAACAGAGTGAGGGGCAGTGACAGGACTGGCCCATCTACCTTTTCTCCATTGCTGCTGCCCCTCTGGGGCCAACTGGCTAGATGTATGATGTTACCTCTGGGCTTCTGGTTCATCCAGGCCATGCCGTCGTTGATGTCAAACTTTAATATGAAACAATCACAAGAGAAATGCATCTTAAACAAAGCTTCAACCCCTTCCCTACTTCCTGTACTCAGCAGAGAAGTGATCTGTGCATTCGGGGATTGTGGTGGGGGAGATACAAGTGCAAAGAAGTCTCCGCTTATAACATGGGATCAAGTTCCCCCGTGTTTCCTGGAGAAACAAAATCCATTTGGTTTTCAAAATCAGGCTTCAAACAGAATGGGGCACCTGAAACATCCAAGCATGGACAAGGTGCATGGAACAAGTTTGAAGACCCGGGACATCAGACAGTGAATCCCTGAGAGGTAGGAAATGAACAAGGTGATCTGGATGATTCACCCAGCAGCTGCTTTAGGGGAGTGACCAGGTCACGGCTCAGAAGGTGGAAGCCAGGCAGGGCCCAGATAATTCTGATTTGAGGAGCTGCCGCTGAGAGTCTGGGAACACCAAGGCAGCTGGAGTTGCCTTGAAACAAATCCTGGGAGAGGACACACTGCACAGAGCTCCGGGACTCTGCACACAGCCCCTGAGCATTCAGCCCAACTCATGAGTGTGAGAAAACTGCCAGAGGCTGGGGAATCTTTTGGACTGACTATCCGTAAGAAATCAGAGATAACTCAGTGCCTGGCCTTCACAAGCAGAGGGAAAAGAGCTTATTCTCACCAGCCAGAATGGAAAACCTCACAATTCATAAGTTGTCAGTTAAAGTATTCTGAAAGTCTTGCCCTAATAGTGGATATGATTAGCTCTAAACTGAGCACTGCTTGGGTCCCACCTAACAAGCTTAAAAGCAAGCCCCTTTTAAGGCTTGCTTAGACAGTTTCCATGTCACTTCACTGCGTCTCACAGCAACGCTCAAAAAGATTTAGAGGAATACGAAAATATCTAGCAAGGCAGAATATACAGTGTCTGGAATCCAGTGAACAGTTTTCAGAAATGAAAAGAAGCAAGAAAATATTACCTACATAAAGAGAAAAATCTGTCAGCCAGAACTGACTCAAAACAGACATTGATGCTACAATTAGCAGAAAAAGCCACTAATACAGCAATTATAACTATATAATTACGCCTGTAATCCCAGCGCCTGTAATCCCAGGGAGGCCGAGGTGGGTGGATCACGAGGTTAGGAGATCAAGACCAGCCTGGCTAGCACAGTGAAACCCTGTCTCTACTAAAAATACAAAAAATTAGCCAGGCATGGTGACTGGCACCTGTAGTCCCAGCTACTCAGGAGGCTGAGGCAGGAGAATCGCTTGGACCTTGGAGGTAGACGTTGCAGTGAGCCGAGATCACGCCACTGCACTCCAGCCTGGGTGACAGAGCAAGACTCTGTCTCAAAAAAACAAAACAAAACATAACTATATTCTATAACCAAATCAAAATTCTAGAGGTTAAAACTACCTTGAGATCATTATAAATATTCAAACAATCTAAAACAAGCAGAAAAAAGGGCAAAAAAGAAATAAAAAAACCAATGGGACAGAAAGAATAGGAACAGATTTAAACCTTGGCCAAGCGCAGTGGCTCACACCTATAATCCTAGCACTTTGGGGGTCCGTGCAGGCAGATCATCTGAGGTCAGAAGTTCAAGACCAGCCTGGCCAACATGGCGAAACCACGACTCTACTAAAAATACAAAGGTTAGCCAAGCGTGGTGGCACACACCTGTGATCCCAGCTACTCAGGAGGCTAAGGCACAAGAATCACTTGAACCTAGAAGGTGGAGGTTGTGGCGAGCCGAGATCGCACCATTCCACTCCAGCCTGGGTGACAGAGTGAGACTCGGTCTCAAAATAAAATAAAAAGAAAGGAAATAGATTTAAACCTAACCATTTTAGTAACCATATTAAATACAAATTGTCTGCCCCTATTAAAAGACAGTAACTTTTAGGTTAGATTTTTTTTTTTTAAGTTATAACCACTTTTCAAATATAAAGTACAAACAGGTAAAAAAAAAAATGGAAAAGTATGTCATACTAGCACTAATGAAAAGAAAATTGGAATGGCTATATTAATATCAAAGTTGGTTTCAGAGATATTTAGAATAATCAGAATGTTACTAGGGATAAATAAGGTCACTCCATAATCAAGAGGTCAATTCATAAAAATAAAAATGGCATTCCTAAAGTTAGAACATGCTCAAAATACATAAAGGAAAAATTGATAGAACAGCAAGGAGACAAATCCAAAATTATGGTTTGAGATTTCCTCCCCCCGTTCCTTCCTTCCTTCCTTCCCTCCCTTCCTCCTTCCCTCCTTCTTTCCTTCCTTCCTTCCTTCCTTTTCCCTTGCTCCCTCCATCCTTCCTTCTTTTTCCTTTTTCCTCCCTCTTTCCCTTCCTTTCTTCCTTTCTTTCTTTTCTTTCTCTCTCTCTCTTTCTTTCCTTCCCTCCCTCCTTCCTTTATTCCTTCTTCCTCTCTCTCTTTTTTTTTTTGAGACAGAGTCTTGCTCCGTCGCCAGGCGCCAGACTGGAGTACAGTGGCGCGATCTCAGCTCACTGCAACCTCCGCCTCCTGGGTTCAAGCAATTCTCCTGCCTCAGCCTCCTGAGTAGCTGGGATTACAGGTGCACGCCACCACACCCAGCTAGATTTTGTATTTTTAGTAGAGATGGGG